>QZCP01000022.1:66575-114018 GCA_003956705.1 Brevipalpus yothersi | reverse complement strand
TCTCTCTCTCTCTCTCTCTCTCTCTCTCTCTCTCTCTCTCTCTCTCTCTCTCTCTCTCTCTCTCTCTCTCTCTTCCTTTCAGATGAAGGTATTCCAATGCTGCTCTCACAATTTTGGCCATGATCCTCTCACTTTTCCTACGTTCTTAAGAAAAAATATCCCACACACAAGTCTATCTACCGGATACAATATTTCATTCTATAAGGATGGTTATTTTTTCCTTTTTTTGAAATGGAAAATTTCTCCTCTATCTCTCACTTATATTTCTCTATGGAGGGTTGCTTCCTATTTGTTCTATCTCACCAGTGCCTATTCTTATTCCTTTTATATATTCTACACTCACTTCTTAAATGGTGAGTTGAATTGGATTTGATTTGAAAATGATTGAAAATAGGATCATCGAAATGGAAAAAAATTTGGAAGAAAAATAAGAAGAAGAGGAAGCAGAGGAAAAGAGCAAAAAGATGAGTGTGATAAACTGTGTGTGTGTGTCCTTTTTGGAAGTTTTGTGATGTCTTCTTGTGCTTGTTGCTTGAATGAATTCACCTTTTCTAGTGGAATAACGATGACGATAGGGAAAAAACGAAAGAAGTGCACAGTAGACCAATGAAAAATTCTGACAAGCCATAAAGAAATGAGCGACACAGAAAAGACAGCCAAACGTTGGATGAAAATTTAAGGAATGTCACAAAATGGCAGGATGCATGATACTCAATAAGCTCCACTGATTTGGTCCTGTTGATTGTGATAGTACTACTTTTTCGCACTTGTCTTCCTCTCTCTTTCTTTCTTTCTATCTCTTTTTTGAAGCTCATGTCAGTGATCCAAGCAAATCCATCCATTGATCCACGCTGGATTGTTGTTTCCAAAGTGTCGAGGATAGTGATCATTTCTCTCTCTCCTACTATCATTCTGTATGAATCTGAAAGTGATCTTTCACTCTCTGTTTGCCACTATCATGAGAGCAAATTTCTCACTTCTTTACTTTCCATCATGATCATCTCTCTCTCTCCCCTCAGTGAAGATGGAATAGCTTGGAATCCAGGTTAGATCATTCTGACAGATTATCGTGCAAGAATCAAGGCTTAAGGAACGACTTTTTCTTCAGCATCACTTTCACACTTTCTGATACACACTCTTGTGAGTTACCTTTCCTCTCATTTCTTATATTCTCTCTTCTTCCCTCTTCCACTTCCACCGACATATTCATGAGTGATTGCTTCTTCCTCACACCTTCGCTTTTCATCTTTATTTTCTCCGAAAACTTTTCCACATCACCTTTATTGCTTTACATCCAAAAATAAGAAGAAATGAGAAGAAAGAAAGAGAAAGAGAGAGAGAAAGTCATTGATTAATGGTCATCTTTCGTTCTCATTCTACTCAAAGTGTACATCTTCATCGACTAACATCTTCTGTACACTCTTTTGTGTGTGTGCATGTGAGTGTTACCTTTGGACATTCCAAACGGACAGCCAAAATGAAAATGTAATCACATCCCACAAAATCATGGTGTTTATCTTCCATGTCTTGGGTTTTCTCAACCGATGCTCTTCTGACCACCACAGCACTGTATTAGCATCATAATAACTGAGCGTAAAGACTTCATTACCTTTTGATCTCTCTCTCCCTGTTTCAATTCCATATAGATATTGATATTGCTAGATGCAATGGTACGAATCATAATGATTTTTGGCTAGCCAAATCAAGATATCAATCTTGACCATCGATCTCGTAAAGATTTGTTATGATACTTCGATCAAGTAGAACAAATTTCATCCGACACACCACGCTTACTTTCACTTGATTTAGTCTGTTGTTATGATTATTAGAAAAAAAATATCGAATGTATTCCCCATATCAGAATGCTTATCATTGCCTAGAAATTATATATATTGAATAAATAAACCAAAATGAGGAAGAATGTTTGTGTATATTGCTTTCTCGATAATTTGAATCATCATCTCTCATGAAGCCAACTGATTTCCTATCCCTAGCCAGATCATGCAATAACTCAGATGAGTGTCATTCCATAAATGATGATACTTACTCCGTGAGAAATGTGAAATAAATTACATGGACGCTTATTGGTAAGAATATAAGGCACATCAAAAATCATTACTTTCCCTATCTTCCAGTTGATTAGTAGAAGAGATATTCGTGTCAACTCGGATGTCCTCCTCTGTTTCAACAATTGAGAACTTTCTTTCTCTCTCTCCTCATACTATTCAATTTTTAGTTCATTTCTAAGCCCTGAACAAACTGATATCATGCAAATAGAATCATTTATCAACCTCATGGTAAGGAATATAAGGAGTAGAGAGAAAGAGAGAGAGAGAGAGAGAGAGAGAGAGAGAGAGAGAGAGAGAGAGAGAGAGAGAGAAAATGAATGAACGGATGAATGAATGAATGAAATTATTCTTCATCCCTCTTTTCCATTGTTCCTTGTCTGGGATGACTATTTTTCGATTCAAAATTATGAAAACTGGGAGGAAAGATTATATATAACTGTGAGTAGGAGAATATTCAAAATTGTTATTTAAACTAATGTATTCATAGAATTACTGGTTCATCTTATCGCTATCATTATCAATTTATGGGGATCAGTCAAGTTTATAGCATTGGTCTGAATTTTTGGTAAAATATTCTTGATTGTATTGTTTGAGTCTTAGTTTTGTTTCGCTTCATCATTGCACTTCTCACAAAAATCCACGAATTTGGCTCTTTGATTTGGTCTTAATAAAATTCCTATTTCAAAATTCACACTTTGGAACCCAAGTTCCCTGAACTCCATCTGATTTGAAAGTAAAATCTTGAAATGAGATTCTTCCAAGCTGTACTGTTACTTTCAATGTGTTATATCCTTTTGAATTTTTCTCAAGAGTTTGGAACTATTATCGTTATTCTTCATCTTGTGGATTGTAAAATGTCATGAGATTTATCTAGATCTTCTATTGCACCGGATAGAGCATATATTTTAGAGTGTTTTCTTAATAAATAAAAAATTTTATCATGTAGATTGATACATAGCATCGGTGCTTCTTTGGAGAATATTCTTCTTTTGAGATAAGATTTGAAATTTTTCGAATAAAGAGAATGCAATATCTTCTGTTACTCTTTGGCTTAAAATTCATACCGACATTGGATATAATGGAAAAGATATTCTGAATGTATTGACCTTTTTCCATCTATCAGGAGATTCCTCCAACTCAATCATGAAAAAATTGAGATTGAAATGGATGATCTTGTATATCTTCAAATAATGTTCAATCCAGACTATTTGTCTGGGATTTTGCATCAAAATTCATACTTTAAATTCCTGAAGAAAATGTAACAGCGAGTTTGGTGTGTATAGAGGTGAATCATTATTGGCAGAATGGAGGAGAACTATTATGGTTATCAGACTAGGATTTCTGCTAACTGATGCGAGATTGATTCTTGGAGAAATTCGTCTGAGTTGAGGAATGGCCATGATGATATGGTATCGAATAAAAGGTGGACATTAACGTAGCCATGGAATTCACCATAAATTCAAGATTCTGGTTGAGAGAACTGAGAGTTCGAATGATGTATGTTTCCTAAGATTCCGAGTGGCATCCAAGATGGACTAATGATATGTCGAAAATATCCTTTTCCAACTTGATATCCAAAATTTTGAAACTCAAATAGAAACCTCTCAGCTTCAAGGTTCAAAGTTTCTATTGGCAGTTTCAACCATGCGTTCCTTTCCAATCATCACGCATTCAGCATTGATCACATTACCAGCACAAAATTTGCAGTTATGCTATTCATTGATGAGACATTCTCTTCGACTTTCATGACTTCGTGATTTGCTCCACTCGCTTCATTTTGATTCCGAGAGAGACTTTGTATTCTGAATTTCATCTCTCTTTTTTTATCAACTATTTCTTCACTTTCTATCACATTAATACTTTTCGTTTCATGAGCTTTATTATATCTATTTCTAAGCTCCCATTCATCTCTCTCTCTCTCTCTCTCTCTCTCTCTCTCTCTCTCTCTTCCCTCTGTATAAATATTATTATTCGGTTCAATTTGGCAAAAATGGTGCCTAAAATGGACATCGAGCACGCGATCAGCAGACCTCGATGGTGATCCATCAATTACATTGTGATCTTTCAAATTGAACAAGGAGACTGTATATGTGTGTGTGAGCAAGTCTCTCTCTTTCTTTCGTTCTCTTTTTCCTATCATCATCTATTTTTCGACGCCTTATTCACAAAGAATCTATTGAATTTTGCTGGTCTCTTTCATCATACTTTTAGTGAACACCAATGGAAACTATGGAAAAGAAGGAAAAGATCGCCAACCATGAACAATTTTCAGGCCACCAGATTTTGTGAGATTCTCTCTCTCTCTCTTTTCTACCAAACACTTTTTTGGTAGAAAAATTTTGTTCACCCTTACATGACATTCTTGTGGATATTGACTTGATATTACTTGATCCCGACTGAGCTCAGCGTATCTTGATGTTAATATACAGAACTGATAGTGTAAGCCACGCGATCATTCGAACTTTGAAAACTGATACAATAATAGAAGATGCAACAATGGGACTTCTCATGCTAAGGAACACCAATTCTTGAGGCAAACATTTTGTCTCGCAAACACGATATGCAAATGAATCATGACTTTTAAAGATATGAAAAAGGGAAAATTCCTCTCAGAACGAGATGGAAATGATTTTTTATCAGTGTGGATGTCAGTTCAGTCAAGCTGGATTGATAATCAAATGGCACGCGCATACGGAAAGTAAGATTCTTTCTCTAGTTGATTTGGATTTTGTAAGGTAAAATATAATGCATAAACTCTTGGACTCGAATGTTCAAAAATTTTGGACCAAAATTGTAAGCCTAATGGTTCTGTTTGTTGTAATAAGAGTACAAAATGCAAAGATGTGAAATCAGAAAAATATTTACTTTCTCTTCCTCTCCCTCATAAATGTATTCTCTCTTTCAAACTACATGGGAGGAGAGAGAAAGAATTTCAATCTGTCTCAAATTTTTATATCTGTCTATGGGCCTCAGGGAAAAATGATTTTTTTGGCTGGAAGCAAGTCATAAAAGGAAAAATATTCTGGAGCAAATGCTTGCAATGCACTTTAAGGCATGATTTGGTACGATCGGACTGCGAGCAAAAAAAAATGCAATATAGACATTAGTTGCCTCGAATAATCTGATAATGTGTTCTAGGATATTGGGTGCTTTTTGGCCCTACAAAATTGAATCAGATCTCTTCACTAGCCTATGACTTTTCACTTTTCGCTCTCTTCTCCTCTCACTAAGATGGATGCTCTGAACATTCAGATTGACAATTTTGAGGAGAATAGATTTGGAAAAGATGAGCAATGAGTTGGAGTCGAAAAAAGTTCAGACTTGAAAACTTTTCTCCATTGTTTGGTCTGCAAACAGAAGCGTGGAGATTCTCCCAGAATCATCAAGTGATATATACAGAGGAAAAAGGAGCCCAGAGAGAGAAAAAGAGATATTGACTTGTGAGAAAAGGCTCCAAAAAAGATACCGGAACAAGTGGAAAAGAAAAAGTGTTGAAAAAAAGTAGATGATGAAAACGTTTGCCTCATGTTCACGATATTTTGATTGAATTTTCGCTTGCTCTCTCTCTCTCAATCTTCATGGTAGACAGCAATTCGAAAACACATACAAACAGCAGTAAGAAGTATACTTGAGAGTTCCTCTCATGGATTCTAGTTGATACTAGAAGATTTTGCCCAACAATTCCGCTCCATATTTCACTTGGTCTTCTGCTCCACATCATTTTGCCACATCTTCTGGTGAAGAGAGAGATGAAGAAGAAGATGAGGATGAAGAGAAAGTGCTTCAAAATTAACTGCATTGTAACATCTTCAGGGACCACCATTCAGAAATAGAGAGAGTATATTTGGCGGAAATTCAACATGAAAAAGAGACGAAAAATAGTAAGAACTGTACACGAAGAATCACAGAATCTCAGCAAGACAATCATTCGTGTTAAATTGAAAGAGAGAAGCTTTTTCACTTTTTCCAATAGCCCAGAGCCATGTGAGAGCTGTATTCTGTTTCTCAATCTTTGCTCGGGTAATTAGAACTAATATTCATTGACTACCCACAGGCTGTGTCTTCATGTTTATCTAGAGCAAAGTTTGCTCTGAAGCTGATTAATGTATGTGAGATTCATTTCTAAATGGTTTGCAGATCAAATGAGTCATTTTTTTCTTTCCTTATAAGAGTATTCATGAGCACTCATGTTGTTACTCATTTTTGGGAACAGTTTAAGACAATAGAAGAATTCAGTTGATGAGAAGGGAAACATTTCTAAGATCCGTATAGCTTATTTTTGAGTATAGATATATGTACTGACTAATGACTTCGAACATTGCTCGAAGTTTTTCAAAGCTCCTTTGAAGATGAACATTCCTATTCAAAATTTATTGAGATCAAAAAATAAATCAAGTTTCAGAATTTGATGAGATTAAGAGAAATATACTGTAGTTGGAGCCTTTTGAGGCTTGAAATTGAAAACTTCAATCAGATTAAAGCTTTTAATCAATTGATGATGCTCTAAATGATAAGAATACAAATCAATATATACTTTGAATCTCAGATATGTGTTGTAAATTTTCTACTCAATAGATCGAGTATTGAAGAGGGAATAAAATGAATTCAAGCTATTGTTTGAACAGCCAATTCAACAAGTCATGGAGTACCCATTAAAATCTCAAATGAAGTGTTATCCAAGCGAGCTTCCCTTACTTGATCGTTAAACTAATGCAAATTGTTCGATCACATTTCTTCTTCAAATGAAGATTTTATTGCCAGTAATATGGAAAGGTTGGCAATTCTGGAAGAGAAAAGAAAGATATACACCAAGTGAAGAGTCTCGATTCTCTCACACACCATAGTCATTCAATCATTCAGACATGTGGGAATAACCATTGTGAAATATACTAGCTCGTTTCTCAATTGAGAAACTCAAGTTGTTCTCGGGAATACATGTACATTGAATTGAAAAGAAAAGATGCTCCAGTCGGCCCAATCACTTCTTCTCATGCTGTGATTCCAAGAGAGTGGGAAAGAGTATTATCACCACTCTCGACACATCATCATGGTTGTATGGTTGACTTTTTCCCCTCAATTTCACTACATTCGATATTCATGAAACTTTCTGACAGGTTGACTTTCTCCTCTTTTTCCACTTTCTACCCTCATCAGACATGAATGGTGTGTAAAATAAGACCAATCATGGTGAAAACGAATGGGAAGAGAAAGAAGATGATCTGAGGTTGATGATGAGATGAAAATTGCATTCTGAAATTGTAAGGTAAAGCGATACACTCGAAAGAGAGAGAAAAGTATGAGGAAACCCGATAAATAGGCTCACATGTATGTGAATATGATAGATGCTGGGACTGTCTACTTTACCACTATTAAATAATGTATCATCAAACACCATCTCTTGAGATGAGAAGAAGAAAGTAGAGTGTAGGAAAGATAGAATGGAAAAGAGATTACTCTTCCATCATTCAATCACACTCATCAGTTTTCTCTCTTTTCTTTCCCTCATCTTCCATTACTTGGGATGCACAGTGAAAGAGGAATAGAGTTGCAATTTAGACATGGAATAGCGTTTTGAAAACACTATCAACACCGATAAAAGTGAGTAGTCAACAGTCAGTCACTCAGTCAACTGCACTCTCTCTCTCTCTCTCTCTCTCTCTCTCTCTCTCTCTCTCTCTCTCTCTCTTCTCTATTCCAGTGTAAATATCAGCTCATCCATCAGAGTATGACAATTTTCTTTCTCTCTTCCAACATCTTTTTGGTTGGTAAGAGTAAGAAGTGGATAAACTCGTTCTGGAAGCATTCCCAATATTGACACATAATTCATGAGAGCATATCGATGACGTCAAAAATTGTGTATTCCTAATACACTGGATGGTTGGTTGAGAAAAAGGCTAACTTGCAACACTCAGTATGAAAAGTTTTCAGGATAAAATCTATACAATTCATGGACAAACAATGAAAGTTCATCCAATAGGCTTTTATACGGTGAAACACGAGATATTTTGCTTTTAAAAATTTTGAAATATTCTCAAATCGCTTGCGACATGATTTTTAGATGGATGGATGAGAACAAAGGGAGAGAGAGAGAAAGAGGGAAAAGGTAAAAAAGATTGTCCGAATAGATGGATTCAGAAAAGGCATTTTAGATAATGATAAAGATAACGGTTCAATGAATTCGAATATTGAGTCCATCTTTTTTTGACTAGTAAAGCAGAAATAAAAGGATTTACTGGGGAGGAAAAGAGATTGGCTTCTCAAAAAGTGTCCACAATTCATTGAGTCTCATGTATTGGGCAGCATTTCGTACATATATATATATATACACACACTTAGTCATCTGAACCATCGATCAAAGTGGAAATGGAAAAAGAGAATCCATTGATTTCCTACCCATAATGGGTCTAAAAAAGAGAAAGGTATCACATCGAAAATGAATGACTTAAGTTTTATTCGTTTCTCTCTCTCTCAATTTCACTCTCTCTTTCTACTCAATATTCTTTCGAATCTTTCTTTTTTTGGTTGTTCCTAAATCGTCAGGAAGTCAGATGCCGTTCTTCTTTGGATGCTTGTATGTGTGTGTGTGTATGATTGTAAGTGGAAAGTCAGGAAGGAACATCTTTGAAATGAGCTTTTCTTGCAAAAATTTTGCTGATTTCGAACAACTGAGTATATAATATATCATTTCCTTTTTTTGAAACTTTTCTTCGCCATGAACATCAAAAATAGGGAGAGAGAGCGTGAAAGTGAAAGAGACAAAAACGAAAGAAACAAAGACAAGAAGACCTTACAAAATCGTGAAAGAGAGAAAAAGAAAGATGGAACAAGATCATCATGGTCATGATCATCTC
Organism: Brevipalpus yothersi; assembly: GCA_003956705.1. Classification (NCBI taxonomy): domain Eukaryota; kingdom Metazoa; phylum Arthropoda; class Arachnida; order Trombidiformes; family Tenuipalpidae; genus Brevipalpus; species Brevipalpus yothersi. The sequence goes on along the minus strand of QZCP01000022.1, from coordinate 105,098 downwards.
CATGTGATAAGGTAAAAGCAAGAAGGCTGAACAGATATACAGATATACACAGAAGTGGGTGGCAAATAACGGTGCGAACATAATCGGTACACGCATAATAGTGCTACATATGCTGTATATAGTATGCTAGCCCTTAACTGTTGCCAGAATTTTGTGACACTTGTGATGAACACCCACATACAGTGCATAGCTGGATAGACACTCTACACTCTTGATGACAAAATGAAAAGGAGTTGAACAATTGGACCAAACTACTATACTTGGCGAATGTACGCTTCAAGTGGTCATCGATCCTGATACAAGACGACACGATATTGTGTAGAATATAAGGTAAGATATCCCCTGTATCTTGAGTTCTCTGTTGCATGAGTGAAGACATTATCTTTTCTTGCTTGCTTCTGCCTTTTACTTTGTTTCGACATAGAAAAACTAGAGAGAAGGAAACAGAGAGAGAGAGAGAGAGAGAGAGAGAGAGAGAGAGAGAGAGAGAGAGGCAGATGAAGAAAGAATGCTAGTGATGCAAGGAATAGAGCAGGCAAATGAACGATGTCTTCATCACCATGAAAAGCACCAAATCAGAGTGGAGAGAAGAGTGATTGCAGCATCGAGATGGATGCTGAGAGGAGAAGAAGAGAGAAAGAGAGAGAGAGAGCGAAAAAGCAAAAGTGGCTCAAGATGAGTTCTTTAATCAATATATTCAAGGAACCGATTGCATTCTCATCAAGCATAAAAGATGTGTGTGCGCCGACTAGTCATGGTAACCATGATACTATCCAAAAAGTCAGCCTAAATGATGATGGTTCATGGAACAATCTGGAGGTAAAATGCATCGATTGTTGGATAAAAGAGAAAATGTAACATCATAGGGAAAAAGAGAGATGCAGAGAAAATTCTACTTTCTGACTGTATGGATCATCATCATAGGATGACCAAATCTTGTCGATAACTTTTCGTGTAAATTTTGGAATGATGATCGAGAGTAGATTGGAAGAATTATATGGGATGAAATAAGATAAGTCTTTTGGCCACTCTGTACCTTGCCAAATGAGTCCGGTGACATAGGCTTTCGAGTTAAACCGTAATACGATGATGATGGACAACTTACAGATCTTTTACTGATACTTTCTCTCTCTCTCCATCATCTGAGCGAATCCAATTCTGTGGACATAAAACTCATTACTCGGTAGATTAATACATGAACGCATATCAGATACACTCACAAACTCGCACATATACACACACTCACACCATAGAATCTATCCATGATTCAGGGCATATCAGCATCTGAGAAAGAGATGTATTCCTACGGGAAAGTGTGTTGACAAGTAAAATGAAAAAGTAATCGTGATGGCTTAATGTGGAGGATACACGCTTTTAGGTGGTGAAGCATACATACATCACGCAACAATCATGTCCACGGTTTTCAAAGTGATTTTCACACTGATGATGAAAAGATTTTGTTTTAACTGAGCAAAGTATGAGAGAAAGAGCGAGAGAAAGAATGAGAGGAAGAGTGTTAAAGAGATCGAAAAAGGCTTGTGATAAAAAGAAATGAATGAAAGGCGCGAAAAGTTTATATATATATAAAATGCTCTAATCTGAATCTCTCCCGCTATTTTTCCAAGTGTGCTTGTTTACCACTTATTTTTCACTGGCAATTCTCTTTTCGGGGGATTAAAAAGATTTGAAAATAGGAACTAAAGCATGAGATATATGTATTGAAGAGAGAGAAAAGAGAGAGAGAGAGAGAGAGAGAGAGAGAGAGAGAGAGAGAGAGAGAGAGAGAGAAGTGAGTGAATGAAAAGATAGAAAGCATAGAACTGATCTTCTTTTCATCGAAACTTTTCCATTCATGTGAACATAAAATAGCATCTCTTTGAAAAAAGAGAAAAACAAGCTTCTCTTTGCCTATGGAAGATTCCTTTCTGGAATTTTTCTTTCTTTCCCTCTCTCTCTTCGTTAGATTTAGCCTCTATTTCTCTTTCAGTCATAAAGTTGATTCAATTCGAAAGACATGTCAGCAAGAGAAATCAAACGAACAAAGTATCGACATCAATAACATCAATCGAGATTCAATTGCTAGTCATTCTATCTACCATGATTCAATGAAGCTCCTGTTTCATTAGATATTAGAATGCTAAAATTACAAGTATCTGAGCAACTGTTCACAGCAATCGACAAAGTGAATTTGTGAATCAAATTAGATAAAAAGTGTAGCAGACACTTTGTACAAATAATCCTGAAAACTGGTGACTATCCTTAATTCCATTTCAAATTAAGCCAATCTCAGGTAACAGAGATAGGTACACGAAATTCATTTAACCTAAAACAGAAAATGATAATGATGACCGATTAATACTTTACACACTGTTTACATGTGCTTAATTCTCCCTGTAAAATGGTTACACTAAATAATCATCATTATCACCACCAACAGCAGCCATAATATTAAATCGAAGAAATTATCTAATGTGATAATGAGAATAATGAGCATTACTTACCATTTTCACAAAATTCTCCAGAATAATCTAAGCCTCGGCAATCACATTTCGGACCTTTATCAGCACTAATACATGTTCCACCGTGTTGACATGGATCCTGATCACGACAAGCATCCTGGGAACCATGACGAATGCCATTGGCAGCGATTATTTCTTGGTTAGAAGGATGAAAATCTTGTGTAGATGAGAATAAAATTCCTCGAATTTCTCCTATAAAAAAGAAAAAATGCTAATCAATCAATTTAGTGTACAAATGTTTGCCCCCTGATTAACCGAAAGCTAGCTCAATTGATGAGAATTTCTCACCATGGCCTGATATTCTGGCCATAAGAATGGTCAAAAAGTCAAACTATGGATAAAAAAGCTTAGCTGGATATAATATTCCCTCAACTTATGTTTCGATAACCTCAATGGAGGTGAAGTACCGTTATCCACAGACAAATATAGCCCGAGGATGTTTTGCCAGCTATAAATGCTAATAATGACCATTGAATTGAATAAACTTACCTTTGAATGAGGGTTCAAAGAATGACCATGGAAGATGTAATTGATTCAATTGAGTCAAATAGCTGGAAGGCAGACCACCAATGAACACTGATTCCATGATCAAATGTCCACGATGGCTGATATGATCAACATTCCTTAGTGGCCTGGATACTGTTTCAATGTCCACCTGCATGTGTGCATAAATGAGAGGATAGAGAGAAAGAAATGGGATAAATATTCAATATATATTGCTGATGGGAAATAAGTTTGATGAGGTATGCAATTTTTTCTCTCCTCCCAGGAAATGATCAATCAACACAGAATGGTTGAGAAAAATTTATCTAACAAGATGTAATTCACTTCATACAGTGGATAAAAGTGTGTGAAATTTGATAAATATTTTTCCCTCCCCTGATCGCAATAAATTATCATTAATAATCGATAGTGATTCATCATCATGTGATCTTATCATGTAGAGGTATCAGTTCAAGGAAGCCTAATGAATCGTACAAACAGATCGAGCATTGAGAAGGGCGAAAGAAAAAAAGAAAAATGATTACGATTTTTTTTTCACATCATTAAGTGTAAAGCTGCAGCAAAGCATGATTCAATGTAAATAATCAATCGAATGAGCAATAATTTTGAAAGAGTAAAGTTTTCCCTCCGAGAAGATGATGAAAAATGAGCATATTCTATTTAAATTCATATTTCCATTTTACTGAAGAACAGTCAGATGTTTTCACGGAAGAAAGAGAGAGAATAGGAGAAAAATTAGCCTCGGGTTGATGTGTGAAAAATCAAATGGGAAAAAGGATTGCGATTATATTCATTAATTCAATCGTAGCTCGAGAATTGTTTTGCCAACTGGAAACAACAGTGAATCAAAATTCATTGATAATTAGAGCCACTCTCTGAGATTCTTTTCTCTATGTATCTTTCCTCTTGTTTTCTCTTTTGATCCAATAATTCATGCAAATACACTTCTTATGTGCAGAACGCTTCTAGTCTAATGCATAAAAAATTATGCCAAGAGCTGAGGAAATTGCAAGTGAATGTTCAGTAAAAAGAGATAGACCGAGAGAGAGAGAGAGAGAGAGAGAGAGAGAGAGAGAGAGAGAGAGAGAGAGAGAAGCATGAGAAAAGAGGTTGATCTGAAATGATGAAAAGGTAAGCAGAAAAGGCAAGCTCAACCAAAAGGCAATGGAGAAAAAAGTATTCCCATATATTCTCATCTCTCTATCTGTCTCTGTCTCTCTCTCTTTCTCTCTTAGAATTCTCTCTTCATCTGCACAAATGTAGTTCATGAGATCAGCATTTTCATTCATATTTTGTAACAGCAATCAATGCACTTGTATATTCATTGTCTTTCATGCTCACTCATTTGTCAGTCGTTCTCATTTTCGACTACTGAATGGATTTTGTGAAAGAAATTCTGGGATCTTCGAAAAGGATTTGAATAATTCTCTTCCTCAAAATAGAAGGATAGAAAAAGAAAAAATGCGAGTTACGATAATCAGGTCAAAAGAATCCAAAAGTGATACGATTCCTTCTAATCTGACATTTCCTGGAACTATTCCATAGGATAATCTTTCAGACAGCCGTTACATTGCAAGGTTTGAGCTTAACCAGAAATCTTTTACTTAATTCTCGATGTGTGCCTCGAGTAAATCAACAACATCCAAATCAAACCCAGATCAAAATTGGCTTTGGGTCAGCAAGCATCCTGATTCCCAGATTAACTGGGAATCTCTCCTCAATCTCACCAAAATGAAGATGATAGACTTAACGGTTCACTGCAGTGTTGAAAATAAAAACCCTTTCAAGAAATTAGAACTCTCTTCATCAATTTTTTTACGATTCTGTTTTCGTTTCTGCATCACAGCTTCAGTTTAGATACATTTTCTGCCTTTCTCACTTTCATTTCAATGTGATTTGATGATGATAAAATATTGATATTCAGTAAAGTTCAAGTTCCAAATGACCACAAGCAGTTAACATTTACTCACTTGCACATGAAACATCACAAAGAACACATGTATTCATGATCATTCCAAGTGAAGTAATCAATGAATGAATCATCATTAGTCCATCAAAGTTAATTACAACTGGATCACTCTGGCAGGTCCATGCACATACAGGCCCACACATACATTTATACATATACACACTATTCTCATTGACGCCTTCTGTGTGTACCGATATCGATCCATAATTTTTGATGGTAAAAATGATTGTTACCATTCACCAAGTGACTTCCGCTAAGCTTGATCACTTGTGTGCAGTACCACACACACATAAAATTGTATCCACATACATGTACATGCATGTATATAAAGTGGCTAAGATCAATGATAATGGTGGATGACTTGAGGGTGAAGAGCCTCTATGGAAAGAGAGGAAGATAGAAAGAAAGAGAAAGTGAGAGAGAAGGTTGATGCTTTTTCAGCTACACTTTGTAATGCTCAACTCTAATTCATTCTACAATTAAACAGAAACACACTATTCAGCTTGAATTAACCACAAAGCTTGAGTGACTTGAGTGGGATGAAAGAATATAAGAAGAGAGAAAGAGAAAGAGAGAAAAAATTCGGAAATAGAACAAAAGCCTTTTTTATGCTCGAAAATAAAGAAAAATTTTCCTCTTCCTTTCTCTTGCCACTTAAACCTCCAAATGTCAAGTCAATGTTAATATATGTTTGATTTGGTAATCACGATTTATTGAATCCCATGATACTTGTAATCGAAATCGTTGTATTCCTTTGGAATTCTTGTTCAACAGAATCAGTATCACATTTTAACTTAGCTGGTGACAGCGTTGTGTGCTGTTTAAAGCGTCAATTCAAGTATGAAAAGTTAAAAGAGAAAATTCATGATCACTGTTGATGTTTTTCTCTACTGACATCGTAGGAGAATAAATACGACTATAAATACTATGAATACTATAAATACGAATATATTTATAAGACCTCAAATTGAAAAACTCGTCTAAGATAAGCCTGATTTATGAAATTATTTCATTAACTTTGGAATATTCTCTTCAAATTTGCAAGACTTTGCTGGGATTTAGCGGGATCATTTTTTGATAACCAGAGTAGAAGACAGATATCAGATATTGAAAGATATTGTTATAATAACCACTTCAAACTAAGACGTTGTACCAAAAAGAACAAATAAGTATTAATTATAATTTGAATCATCTCATTACCATCGGTATAGTACCTAAGGAATTTTCTGATGCAAGCAGAGCTAAAAGCACTCTACAAAACAAATGATAAACTAGATGATCCATAATAGCCATGAAAGCAATCCTCACTTGGTCAATAAGCTCATATAATGTATATAACATTGTTACAATCGAGCTCCCACATCGAGAGAAAGGTGATTAGACGATAGAATCGATTGTCTTTGACACTTTTTCTCTAGTAATTTTGGTCACGTTTGATCAAGGAATGATGAATGGTCCCATAACGATATTTGAGATGATCCCCTGGACTTACAATCCATTTATGCAAAGATATTTTATCTCCACCATTCATGAGTGTTTGTAGGTAAGCAACGCAGAGAGAGAGAGAGAGAGAGAGAGAGAGAGAGAGAGAGAGAGAGAGAGAGAGAGAGAGAGAGAGGAAAAGTCAGGGAGTTCATAGGTCAATCATGTCATCTCAAATTTGGACCCATTCTCTAGCTTGCTGGAAGCTAGGATAGAATCATAAGATGAGATACTCTTTGGTCTCAATTCTAAATTGCTTAAGGGCTTAAAATCACATCTTTTTTCTCACTTTCCACTTTAAATCAATGAGACATGAATTATGACGCTTCCACTAAGGGGTCATTTTCAGTGGTCAAAATGGGAATTCTGAATGGTCTTTTGGATTCCAATCATATAAACCTCTTTCCCACTCACACGGTCACACTATTATCTGAATATGATGGCATTAAAGGTTTTCAAATGTGATTTAACGAAATGCTTCCCCAGTAGAAAGAGAGGAAGAGGGAGAAGAAAAAACTCCAAGTATTCCAGAAAAAAATACTGTGGACTTTCGATCTCTCTCACTTGGCTATTTGCTCTATCTGATTTTCACTTTCCACAGAATACTGCAGAACGTTCGCACATTGGTGGAAGAAATTCTTGAAGAGGGAATAAATTGAATTTGAAGCATCTTTTCCCAACTATCCACGACCTGAGAGTAAAACTATTTGCTATATATAAAAAGTGTAGAGATTCGCAATCAAATTTGGCTAGTGGAAAAGTGCTCTTGTGATCTATCAAGTGTTTGCGATTCAATTCGATTTTCTTGAATTGATTCAACACCAATGGATTGTGTGCGTGTGTGTATGCGTATGTGATAGAGAGAAGAAAAGTCGAAAAGGAAAAGAATCGAAACAAGAACCTATTGAGAATGGATACCTTCTTTTTTCTCTCTCTTTCGGTATAAAGTATAGAAATCTTGTTCATGCCAATGCACACTGGATTCTGTTTGATTTCCATTCGAATATACACACTATCTTATGTTATAGTAGTAGTAGTAGTAGAGAGAGAGAGAGAGAGAGGGAATAAAAAAATAGAGAATCGACAATCCATTCTGTGTGATACTTTTTCTCCTTTTCTCGTTATATTCTCTTGGAAAATATTTTTTAGCATTCTTACAAAACAATTTTAGAGGAGAGAGAAGAAAAATTTTGACTAAGAAAATAAAATTTTTCACTTCTTACCTTCAGTGATATGGAATCTTTGCTCAGACCAATATCAATCGAATGCCATTCCTTATCATGCAGTTTTTTGCCCACTTCAATTATTATTGGATTGCTGGCTAACTGGCATCTCAGACGAACACTTCCTTCCACCAATTTCAATTCAAAATAATAGCCATGATCATTTTTCTCTCGAGAATATGAGTTCATTGACACACTAGTATTACTGGATATCGAACTACTTTGGACATAAAGTAGCAATGAATTGGGTTCATGAGTTCGAAAATGGAAGGATAAGCTGCCATTTGATAATGATATGTGCCATGAATTGAATTGAGCAAAAGAATTGGATGAGCCTTGAAGTGTATATTCTTTATATGATACAGGAGGTGAAAATTCATATGTTATAGGTGCCAATGAGGATGGAATCGATGGAAAATCTATCACTGGAATATCACCGCCACTATCTTCTCCATTATTTTTACTATTAACATCATTTTCATCTCCATCACTGCTTGATAAATCAAACTTTGTTCCAACATTAGACACTTCAGGTGATGGAAATGCTTGATATGGTGCTGATGATGAATCAGTAGTAGTGGAGACAGCCGAATCGGAATCTGGTTGACTTAGACTGTAAGCATTAAAATTCTTATTCTTATGCAAAGATGTTTTCGGAGGTGGTGGAAAAATTATCAAATCATCTGGAGAAAGAATTGCGGTCGATGTGTCATGTGATGAGGATGATAATTGTGAATAAAAATCACTTTTAGATTTATCATCAACAACATTATCATCCTCTTGAAACACTTTCAATTGATGTGTATTATCATTATCTATGTTGAAGCTCATTTGCATGCCTGAGGTGATTATTTCACGTTGTGCATGATAATGAGTGGTGAACAAGGCGACAGTGAGAATCACCAAATAATAATAGTAATGGTGGAAAATTCCAATAAGAAGAACACATCTTTTACTGTCGACGAGCATGATATTCGTGTCACTGGATTGATGATGATGGAAAGGAATGTATATTTTTTTCCCGCGCGCGCGAGGTAACACCAGAGAGATATTGAATTGTGTGTATCTGTGTGTTTATGGGATCTAATAAAATGATGAAGATGAGGAAGGGATGAAAAAATGATGACTTTGATGATGATGATGATGATGATGACTATGGGTATGATGATGATATGGGTGGCGGTGGAAGTGATTATCATTCAAATTTTGTGGTAAATAAAAAGTTAACTGTTGTATGTGTACACTTATACACATTGCGACAAGCGGCAAACAAATCGTAAGTGATTATAATGATTCTGGAATTTTATCCATTCAAGTCATTTGAATACTCATTCGCTTATGTACACACTTACATCTATGAACATTCACTAATATTTTTCGTACATATATATACACACACGCACACTGATGAGTTAGTGGAGGCTGAATGATTGAAAAAGAGGTGGCAAAGAAAGAGAAAAAGGTGAAAGTATTAAAGAAAAATTTGGCAAGAAAAAATATAAATACATTTATATACACTGAAAAATCCTACAGAATGAGTTGATTACTGGAATATGTGGCTGGGTAACGTACACACACGAAATTTTAATGAGAATACTATCGGGGTCAGATTGGAGGAGAAATTTTTTCGCTTCTCGAAAAGTTTTTTTTTGCTTCCTAGAAGAATTTTCATATATTCTTCTCTTTTTCTCTCTCTTTTTAAATACACAATTTTTATGAGCTCAGTTGAATTTCAAAAGCGAGAATCACTTTGTTCCGCTGAATATTTCTTTCTGCTTCACAGAATTTCAACTTGAATAAATATATACTTTCATTGGGCACAATTCATGTCGTGTCATGACTTACTAGCGAAACAAAACTTGCCGACTAACTTGAATGGTTTAATGAAAAAATTTATCTTCCATACTCATCAGTGATTCAATGTGAATTGTATTGTTGGAACTGTTGCTGGAATGATAGTTGCTCGAGTAGAATCTCTATGTGTATGTAACCATTCTAATGATTCTGATGATCAAATCGGTATTTATCAGAGAGAAAGAAGGAGTAAGCAAAATATAGTGATAATGAGGATCGAGAAGAAAGGAAAAAGTCCATCAATCCATAGATCTGATAATGAAGGGAATACAATTCCAAATGGATCTCCACAAAATAGTTGTCCAAAACTGATTGTGTGTGTGTGTAGGTGTGTGGTTTGGTGGTCTTGTTGTTGGGATCAGTTTGGTCAGTCAAGTCCTAGAAAGTTATTAATACTATTGTTTTCGAATGTTCCAATGTAAGAGTTAGAGAGTGTATACAAAAATACAGAGACAGAGGAAAATAACGGTAAAGAATTCTGTATGACACAAAGAATGAGAAGTGTAAAGGAAAAAAGAATAATATCTATATTTGTGTGTGTATATATATATTTCCTCCTCTTATCCGATCAGTAACAATGGATTGATGATGACAAAAATCTCGAATAATGGATACCAAGCATTTGCCCACACCGATACAAGGAATCAATACACAATTGCTTTGGTTATGATGCTGGCTGATGTTGATCAGAATAAGCGAGTAAAGCTGTCATAATTCATGATGTTGCTGCCGGAAAAGAACTATTTTTACTTAAATTCTGGCCGATCGAAACGGTTTTAATAGTTGTTCAATTTGTTTCCACTTCACATGGTGGACTTTCTTCCATACCGATACTTGGAGCACATCTCACACGTGGATATTTGTACACAAATTATCATCATCTTTTTATCATCACGATTTGAACATTTCTCATGAACTTTTTTTCCAAACTGACGTTGATTCGTTGTGTCACTTGATAATTATTTGTCACTTAATCGATGATGATGCTCCAGGGGAAAGTTGAGTGAAGACATTATTTTTTTTCCGTGAAAAAAGAAATCAAACTTGAACGTACACACACACTGAAACTATGTGGAACATGTATTCTAGTTTTGATATGATTGTTTTGGTCGATGATGTTGATTTGGTTTATTTTCTTCTCTCCTCTTCTCTTCACTTGATTCACACGCAACACGAGTTGCAATCAATCGATAATGATACAAAACTAGTCAGGCAAACGAAATTGTTGACAACATCAGAGGAAGATGAAGAAACAGTAAAAGAGAGAGAGAAACTTGACTAGGGAGGTGAGAAAGATAGGAGGAGGAAGAATAAGAAGCAAAATGATGAAAAACGAAAGTGATTTGTGTGTACAAAAGCTATTGCTTTTACTTTATGCTATGTTTGCTAGTATATTTCTTTCACTTTCTCTCTTTCTCTTTCTCTATCTCTTTACTTGAGTGTGTCGACAAACTAATACAACTATCATCACGACGACCACCTCAATATGAACATGGTTACAAGAGCAGCGAAAAGAGACTTCTTTCTTTCTCTCTCACTCACTTGATCCAGGGCCTTTCATGCTCACTTCTAGTCTTTGAGCACAGAATCAATGGGACTTTGCTCCATAGTCTATGGATTCCTTCGATGCTCAAGCTCGATAGCTAGACCCATGTAGACTAGAGCGAGCAAAAGTGGCAAGAGAGAGAGAACAGGAAGAATGAGAATCTGATTGAATTGAATTTTTATGGGTTGAATGCGAACAAGATACTTGTGACTTTACTAGGATGAGAGAGAGAGAGAGAGAGAGAGAGAGAGAGAGAGAGAGAGAGAGAGAGAGAGAGAATGAAGGAATACATATAGCATAGTCAGTGTCAAGGAGTTGAATATTGGGAAGACATTGTTAAAAATGATCATCATGTAAGTTGTGTGTAGAGAGAGAAGTTCTTTTTACCTCCCAAAATATTTGATGGCTCAACATTCTGCAGTATAATAATGATATGATGATTGTAGAATTCAATTGGAGAAAAAAAAAATCAAATAATGAACTTAGTGAATAAAGTTTACACTTGATTTACTTTCTTTTTTCCTCTTCTCTCGCCCCTTTCAAGTTATTCTTGGTCCATAATCGAATGATAGTTATTATTAAATGAATATCATCATCACATATTGGCAAGGCGGTGATCCTCGAATGACATCAAGCAAATTCTTCCAGATTCACAATACCATCACCACTGGTTCACTTTCAAAAAGGGCAGAACGAAGGGTGTATAATTGATATTCTCATTCTTCCTCTTCTTCTTCCTCCCTCTTACATACACTGGCCACATACACAAGCTGGAAATTTCCACATCCATATCATACAACATTTGTAATGATGGTCTGAAAATGACAGTGATTAGGTGTCTACTGTGTCCCATATTATAGTAGGGATCTGGTAAGCGGATGTAAGATAACCCACTAGGATCATGTCATCTCCTCCCTACTCTTTTCCAAATCTTCCGTTTTGTTACCATCTCTCTCTCTCTCTCTCTCTCTCTCTCTCTCTCTCTCTCTCTCTCTCTCTCTTTGGTCAAGTGACTTCTAGCTGACCCTTGCTCTCAACCTTTCTAATTCGATCTCTGTGTTCCTGTATTTTCTGGCCATGTTAATAATGATAGCCCACATGTATCATGTCATCATATACTCCCATGTTTCATGAAGTGCTTCTTCCAATGAGCATACCTCATGGCTCAGATTTCACTTTTTAAATTGGACCTTCCATCTGAGTGGTTGGACATCTCTCGAGACAATAATGTCCAATGCTGTTTGGGATAGATTTTTTTCCATAGTTTTCCTACACAAGAATTTATCAAAAGTACCCCCATAGACCTATGCAAGTATAAAATCGCAGAAATTTTATCAAACTTTTCGATATGACTCTTTTTGTTTTTTTTCCTCGAAATAAATGTGTTTCTACTGATTGAAGATAATATTGGAACGGTAAATCTCAAGTATAACTTTTCAGTGACTTTCGTCGCTAATCTCTATGATGACTCTTTTGATCCTATCACAAGTTCCTTTTTTCTAACCATGAACAGTATAGCTACACAGGATGCAGTTTACCACATGCTTTCCGTGACCTGTTGTCACATGAACCCATGAGTTGAACAGGGTATTCATCATGTAATCTGATCATCAGCCGCATCACTGATCGAGGCTTGATCATTATCATTGTTGGTGAGCATTTTGGGTATTAAAAAAGAAAGAAAGAATGGATCAATGAAATCTGAAGATGAACCGTAGAGACCATAGAAATCAGAATAAGAGAAGTTAAGAGAGAGAGAGAGAGAGAGAGAGAGAGAGAGAGAGAGAGAGAATAAAAGAGCATCGATTTGAACTCCTTCGAGAGGTGAGCTTTTCAACGGTTTTAATTTTCTCCATTAATTTCAATGAGCTCCACTTTTCCCGCCTCCAAATTTAACTCTAATGTTTCATACTTTCCATTCTTGAACACTCTTTTCACACACGTTCATCACTTTTCTTTCTTTCTCTCTCTCTCTCTCTCTCTCTTCTGCACTTAAACTCTGTGAAAAGTATAAGAGAAAAATTGATCAAAATGAATCACAAACTTGGCCAAAAAGGGGAGAAACTAGAAAAAGTATGGAAGGGAGAAAGAATCCTTCATGAACCCAATCATGTGGGCTCACAGAAAGCGGAAATTGTTTAAAATGGACCATCTATAGATATTATTAAATCGAAATTGATGTGGAAGCCATTTGATTGTTGGAGTCAAATCTTTCGGTTCTTTTTGCTTCAGTTTTTTCGCATGCTTTTCATTCTTTTCTTCTCTGCTCTTGCCTCCATCTCTGGTGAAATGGCCTCTTGCTGACCTTTGTTTCTTGTTGCTTCTCGAAAAAATAACTCATCTATTATTATTTCTGATTGTCCTAAGATTTTCTTGAAAAAGAGATTTAATGTTGTTGATGATAATAATTTTTTCTCCTATTCTATCTTTCTATCTTCCTATCTTTCTTATTGTCTTGTCTCTCTTCGAATCGAACAAACTGAAATCATGAAACCATACAACTGAATCAATGAAGTTTGTCGCTATTGATGAAAAGAAATCAAAATTATCAATAACAAAAGTAGCGAGCGCGATCAAACTCGAAAAATCGACCGAAATGATTGCAAAGTAGCCGTGACAGAGGTGAATTCAACTGTGAGCTTTAATCAGAACTCTGGTGACGATGAAGCTCGAGATAAACTATTGCCATCCATTGGTTTTCGGGAAGACAAAAGTAAAACGAATGGATTTATGTGATTGCTATAAGAAGCTCTTATTCATCGAGAGTGTCCATGATGCTTGTAATGTAATACTAACTACAAAAAAAGTGTCAAACATATTAATATACAAATGTTGCAGAGAGACCACATGTTGGAATTATGCATGGGGCATCAGGCAATTTGTGTGATAATGTTTGCAATGATGCCAATGTACCTACAGTTTGAATCGTTATCATAATTGTTTGTAAATCACGTCGAATCAGTATCCATAATTGGAATAGTGATTGAAAAATCAACTCTGCTGTTTCATTTCTTTGAGCAAAATTTTTAAAAGCAAATGAACCACAACAAACATCAACGCTGACAAATAAACTTTTAAGAAATTATTGATCAGTTATTATTTCTCAATTAAGTCGATACTATGGTCCAAAAAGAGTCTATTCTTTTGTCGAATTAGCTCAGAATGAACATGTCTCGAAAAATGTCTTATGGATTGTTTCTCAGCGACAGATCAAAATTTCACCTTGTAGACTTATTCAGCCAATCAAATTTGATTTCATCATCTATTATATTGATAATGTTGATGCTCCCGCAGTTTTCTGGGTGTCCATATGCAAATAAGTTCGATGACCTGGAGTACTGTTGGAAAAAATTAACTCAATAGATTTCCACTCAAATATAGATCATCGAGGATTGCTCGAGTTTTACTAGCTGTTTCACTTGGAACACCCTAACAATTCATCAATTCACAGTTCTATGAACTAATCCATACTTCTGTGAAAATTAACACAAAATTTTGGTCGAAACATTTGTTTCGAACCTTCACAATTGATATGGAACAGAGCACATTCTTGACAATTCTGAATATTAATATCAATTTAAAAAAATAAATACCATTACACAATTTTCCACCTCTCTCGATGGATACCATAGGCTCATGGTATAAATATATCCCATGTATTCTACTCTGAGACATTGATTGAGTGAATTAATAGAACTGAAGTCTGATCACGTCCATCTCTCAAAGGTTAACGAATAATCACAAATATAACGGTTATAGTGAAACAAGTCAGTGAATATTTAACGACTCTCTCCAGCAACATCTAGCGAATCAATACTATCATTTTACGATCAACTTCCCCGATAGAATAACCCATTCAGAGGTCAATCACGATCAAATTTTTATCACTTTCTTGCTCTCTCAGAATCTGAGGAACCGGCTCGAACTTTTGAGAATCCAGCATTGATAATTCTGGCACTCAATCTCTTTGACCAACGAAATAATTATTCAATTATTTAGGATCTCCATTTTGCCCTTTCAACCTTTTCAGACATCTACTATTTCCAATAACTGATTGAATGGTTAAAATAATTCGAATGAATCGAATGAACAAAATACATTCACACTTTGAGGCAAAATTATGGAGAAAAAGATTTGAGCTAAACGAAACTCGCGCCAATTGAAGCTCATATTGAAAATCAAAACATTTCTCGTAAAACTCATGAAGAAGTTATTTTCAACTCAGCTGAAGAGCAATTTATACGTGCTTAAATGTGTTGATTTCACATGGATGATCATGGTGGTCATGATGACTAGTGAGCTAGAATCTATCTGATATGAGCTGGGAATGATGATTGTGTGCACATAAGTTTTCACCAGTAATTTTCTAGTCTTCATTGGCAAGCTGAGAGAGGTGAAAGTTTTGTTGTTATTGTTGTTATTGTTCATCAAGTGTGTGTGTAAATAAATACATGTCGCAATGTCCCATCATCGAAGGGTGGAAGGTAAACGAATGAGAGAAGATGATGGTGTCAATGAAGGTCTTCGAATGTTCAGCTATTCGGAAATTATCCGAAAGCTTGATCAATTTTATGGTCAAGGTAAGTGTGTTGAGAGCTTTTGTTTTGTTTCTGCTTGTTTCAATTGTTTCAATGTCGAACTTGACTTGTCTATGTGAATGCTTACTCGATGATTTTCTTCCACAATACAGCCAAAAGACAGCTACTTCAATTTCAATCACCAACAACTGGTTTATTTCCTCGATTATCATCCGATTTGGTTGAGGCTCATGTTAGAGACACATTGTACTGTTCAGCTGGTATATGGGCTCTGTATCAGGCGTACACAAAAAGAATTGATGATGACAATGGTAAAGCATATGAGCTTGGTCAATCTGTGGTCAAGTGTATGAGAGGAATATTGTTCGCATGGATGAGACAATCGAAAGATAAAGTTGAAATGTTCAAAACTAATCAGAGTCCATCGCACGCTATTCATTCAAAGTTTAATCTTCACACTGGACTTCCGTTGACCAATTGTCCTAATTATGGTCATCTCCAGATTGATGTTGTTTCATTGTATTTGTTACTTCTTGTTCAAATGATTAGCTCTGGATTGCAAATCATTTATACAATGGATGAGGTGACATTTGTTCAAAATTTGGTCTACTATGTGGAGAGAGCATATCGTACACCAGATTTTGGAATGTGGGAACGCGGCAATAAATATAACAATGGAACTCCTGAAATTCATGCATCATCAATCGGAATGGCTAAGTCAGCTTTGGAAGCTATAAATGGTTGTAATCTCTTCGGTGAAAAAGGTGCCTCTTGGAGTGTTATATACGTTGATATTGATGCTCATTCACGTAATCGAAGTATTTTCGAAACTCTATTGCCTCGAGAATCAAGCTCAAAAAATACTGATTCCAGTTTATTACCCACTATATCATGGCCATGTTTTGCAACTCATGATTTGGTACTCTATGCAAATACCAAAGAAAAAATTTTAAAAAAACTTCGAGGCAATTATGGTTTGAAACGTTTCCTGCGTGATGGTTTTGGTACTGTTTTAGAGGGCAAAGGTTAGCCTGACTTTCTCGTAATTACATTCTTTATAAATTTCTCTATCTCTTCATCTCCAGATCGCAATAGATTATATCGGCCAAGTGAAACTCAGCAATATGAAAACATCGAATGTGAATGGCCTGTCATGCTATGTTTCCTCATAATTGATGGGCTGTTTCTCAACAATAAAGAGCAAATGAATGAATATCAAACTCTTCTCATGGATAAAATAGTTCGACGTGATCCTAATTATGGAGACTTGTTGATGCCAAAATATTTTTATACCCCTCCCGAGTACATTGAGGCAGAGAAAACGGAGCCTCATTCAACTCCTAAAATTGTGTCGGAAGAAGGTAGTGATTATAAATGTATGTATCTGATGGGCCAAGCTCTACTCTTAATAACGAGGTTGCTCTCATCGGGACTCTTGCACATCAACGAGCTAGATCCAATTCGTCGATATATGCCGAGTTATAATCGCCCTCGAAAAACTGGCCGTTACTCAGCATTTCAGGTAAAATTTATTTTTTATCGAAACTAACTAGCACTCCAATATTACTCATTGCATGGTTCATAAAGAATCTTTGACAAAATAACAGAATTGGTTGAAGTACATTCTAATGTTGTTCGTTGAACTATGGTCACTTTCACTATTAATGACTAATGATTAATCAGTACTAAGAGAACATTTATAGAGGCTGATTGCTAATTTTTATACCCGTTATCATGAGAAATTCGATTGATATAGTAGTGAATGACTGCTTTTTTACTGACTAATATCTAGTTCCAGTGGAATATTGTAATAAGAGCATGACATCTCGTCATATAAGAGTTTCAGCCTTCCAGATCTTTCAAGCAATCATAGAACCATTTTCTTTTATGTGATTCGATCTTAAATTCTCGTATTTTGTCATCGGGATTCTTTTGGCCAACTCAGGGTAAAGCTCACGTAAGTCTGGTTTTTTTAAACTCTGTTCCTCAATTCTTCATTTGCAATTTAGGCCTGGAATGTTTTCTGCTGACTGAATTCAACTTGACTGACTCTCGTTCTTCTTTCAGGGCACTGGCTGTGATATCGTTGTACAAGTGGTCTTAATTGCCGAATCAATTAGATTGCAGGCAATGATGGCCACTTATGGTATTCAAACGCAAACTCCACTAGAGGTAGAACCAGTACAAATATGGCCTCCATCGCAGCTAGTTCAAGTTTACGAATTTCTTGGTATCAATCGTAAACTTGGTTTAAAAGGTCGACCAGCTCGACCTATTGGAGCTTTGGGAACCAGTAAACTTTACCGAATCTGTGGACAAACAATACTCTGTTATCCTCTGATTTTTGAAATATCTGATTTTTATTTGTCTCACGATATGGCTCTACTCATCGATGATATAAAAAATGAGCTACATTTTGTTGGAAAGTATTGGCGAATGAGTGGACGGCCGACAGTGTGTCTACTCATCCGAGAAGAACATCTACGAGATGTCAATTTCCGAGAAATGCTTGATTTGTTGGCTCAATTTAAGAAAGGAAAATTAGACTCTTCTCTGAAAGTGAAAACTGGTAGACTACAAAATCTTATCAGCTCATCATGCATTGAGCATCTTGATTTTCTTCACCTTTTGCCAAATGATGCTCTCCCAAAATTGGAATCATTTCGACAACTTGAGCATACTTACAACGTAGGTTATCAATCACTCGCTGATATACCGAAAACACTCGTTTACAACGAACCCATGGATATTGATATACGTAAAACTTTCATAAATAAGCCGACATGGCCGGATATCATGGAGGCCTTAAAGCATAGTGACACTTTGTATGCACAAAGTCAATTATTAGGTATAATATTGGAACGTGAAGGGTCTAACTTTATCATTCAAGATGGACAAACGGTACGCGATAGATTGGAACGTCTTATGCGGCAAGCTGGAGCTTTGCGACATTGGTATGTTGTTCGATATTGCAGTTCAGTGCTCAAAAAGCTGGTCGATTCGATATCACCTTATATCACCGCCATTCTAGTCAATGGAAAACAATTAGTTATTGGCTCTGCTGGTAGACCTGATCAGATAATAGATCATCCATTGACACCCAAGGAAATTCATGCTCTCATTTACAATACTGTTGAAGATCCTTACGAAGCGGTTCTTCAACAAGAAATAACATTATACATTGGTCGACTTATATCCACAACTCCACACCTTTTTCAAGGGATACTCAAGATAAGAATCGGCTCTGTTATCGCTGCAACAAAGTTGTATCTCGCTTTCAAAGGCGAAAAACAGATCAAGCTTGAAGCTCTAGCACCTAGTCAAATACGTAAAATTTTATACAAACTTTTGACGGATGAAAATCTAACTGTTCATCAAAAACGCCAAATAGATGGGGCATTCTGCAGAGTTCCTCGAAACTTTTATGATCAAATATGGGAAATACTTCAACGTGTCCCAGGTGGCTTGTTCATCAGTGGCCAATCACTACCCTCTCATCCTACTTTATCGGAGATGACGCAACATGAACTCAACTTTGCATTACTTATTGAACGAAGACTTGGTGCCATATCTACTCCAGAGTATCGCCAATTATGTGTTGAGGTATTGTTCTCTTGCAATTCATTTTTTCCTACCTCTTCTCACTCTATTATCTACTCTGTTCTCTTAGGCAATAATTGTTCTTCATGTTGTTCTGGAGAGAAATGTTGAAATTTGCCTTTATCCTGGCGTGGGCCTTGATATTGATTATGTAAGTAGATGATTTTGATACAATTGCTCCTCTATAACCGAAAACATTATCCTTTTAGATTATCAGTGAATCTGTACAAAAATATCGTGAAACTGGCAAAACTATTGAAGAATTCTATGGAGAAGAACGATCCGTCACCTCATCATACATAGCAAGAACCATTTTGGACGTTTTATTGAAAATATCATCATCACAATGCAATGTCAGCTGAATATCATGCAAAAATTTTATGAAGAATAATATAAGAGGTAAAGTGTAGTGCCATATTGCAGAGAATTTTATGATTTGTTAATAAAAGTTCAAAATGTCCTGTTCTTTCATTTCTTTTCTTATTCCTCTAAACTGTCCCACTAGTCTCGCACATAAACTCACCGGTTAATCACTAAAACACGAATGGCCGATCTGGGTATTTTCTCTACAGCTTATGATCAAAAGTGATATCTTTCTGATCTAAGAAATGCTCAAAGAATATTGCTCGATGAATGATCCAAAATGATTAGGTGAATTCCACAACAATCTGAGCACAAGTTGTTATCTCATACAGTACAGATGTAGTAGCATCTGGGAAATATTCTTCAGAAACTATTAGGTATGCATCGAAGATTTACTTGAGGTCGAGTTTGATGCAGATTCTTGAAGTTCAGAACTTTTTCGAACTTTTTCCACCAAAAAAGGCTAGTGACACCTAGCGATTGGTGGAAGGTAAACAATGTTATAATAATAATCTGAAAAAGTTTCTACATGAGAATGATGTGGACATCTTGGTAATGAGATTATTTTAATCATTAAACTTTCATCATTTATTTTGTCATTCAGTGTGTTTGGTATTCAACAGACGTTTGTTAATTCAGCTATCCTTTAATCTTCGACAAGTTAGAATTGTCTTCATTGTTTGTCGAAAAAACACTGTTTCCATTACGCCTCCATCACCACATTAACGTTGCATCAATGCCTCGTCTATATTATATGTGTACATTAATCTCATATGTTTTATTGATTATTAGTTTCCCAACTTTTGTATTATCAAAAGAAAAAGACACTCACGATGTAGGTGATCGAAAGGATATATCTTCTCATCCGTTCAATTAATGATTTCGTCGGATAGGA
Organism: Brevipalpus yothersi; assembly: GCA_003956705.1. Lineage (NCBI taxonomy): Eukaryota > Metazoa > Arthropoda > Arachnida > Trombidiformes > Tenuipalpidae > Brevipalpus > Brevipalpus yothersi. The sequence goes on along the minus strand of QZCP01000022.1, from coordinate 84,605 downwards.
ATCGTGATTATGTAACCACTTTTTTTCTCAACAGCCAACTTGGCTGTGTGTTTCATGTGTGTAATTTAATATCCCTCGTTTTGCTTCTTTTTTTCATTTTCTTTTCTAGCATTTGAGTGATGAAACACATTATGGATCCCAAAATGAACACAATACTGTGTATGATCATGAGGCGTTTTTGGGTGAACAAGCTCGATCATTTGAGAACTTGAGCCCCGAAGAGAGTCGCAAAAGATTGGCCTTAATTGTGGACAAGATGGATACGAGTAGCGATGGTTTTGTGTCGTATGATGAATTGAAAGATCATATCCATAAAGCTCAAAAACTTTACATCATGGAAGATGTTGATAAACAGTGGAAAACACTCAAACCAAAGGAGGAGGATGAAAGTTCTACCATCACTTGGGAAGAGTATAAAAAAATGACTTATGGTTTTATGGAAGAACTGAAAACTGGCTTGAATGAAGAGGATACAAAAACTTACAAAGACATGATGAGAAGAGATGAGCGTAGATGGAAAATGGCCGATAATAATGGAGATGGTGTACTCAATCGAGATGAATTCGCAGATTTTCTCCATCCAGAGGAAGCTGAACACATGAGCGATGTAGTGGTGGATGAAACACTGGAGGATGTGGACAAAGATAAAGATGGAAAAATATCTCTCAACGAATATATAACTGATATGTATCCATCAGAAGAAACTGGTGGTGAAGTGCCTGATTGGGTTGTTCGCGAGAAGGATCAATTCAACAACTATCGAGATAAAGACAAGGATGGTTTCTTGGATCGAGAAGAGGTTAAGGAATGGATTATTCCTCAAGATTATGACCACAGTGGAACTGAAGCAAAACATCTTATCCATGAATCAGATAAAGATAAGGTAAATTATATTCTTTGATCTGGTCGATCTGAAGTTTCAAACTATTTTTCTTTTCTCAGGATGGATTACTCAGTAAAGAGGAGATTCTCGAAAATTATGACCTGTTTGTTGGAAGTCAGGCAACAGATTTTGGTGAAGCCTTAATGAAGCATGACGAGCTATAGAACAATGATATTGTTATTGCAATCTCGAACACTTGAAAATTCATCCTTCAATTTTTGAATCTATTCTAGACAGAGAAATCTCATCACACATCATGTCTGTAGTATCGAGGTTGACAGCCCAATTTCCTTCCTATAAACGAAATATGCAAGGAAAACCTGCCTCTTTTGGAAGAAACTTCATCCCAATCAAAATGAATTGACTAGAAAACCTCTCAAAAAATTTATATTCCTAGTCATATGCTCTCATAACTCACGACGATTCTGTCCGATAAGATCTGATCATTCAATTTAATTTAATTCAAAGTCACAACTCATTTTTCACATAGAATTGAATCTGCTTTGGAACGCAGACTCTTTTTATCACAAGATAGGTCTCCATTAAAAAAGTATCAAAAATTTACTCATCAAAAGATTTTTCAACCATTCTCTTTTTCTTTGGGAGGTGATAGAGAGCATGATTCGATTAATCCACGATTCACGCTGCTCATCATCAACTCATGTAGTTTAAGGGCACTTTTCTTCAACGTTTCAAACCTTGATCGACTATCTTCAGAAAGAACTTTCTTTTCTTCGAGCTCTTTAATCACAGATTCTTGAAATCCGTCTAGATCACTCATCAAATCTGAATGAAGTGACAATATTGACGTGTCCTTATCGGTAGAAGTTTTTCGAGTCGATTCTAAGTTAGATGTGTTTGAAGAAGATTCCGATTCCACCATAACATTACATACACCTTTCAGAAAATTTACACCTTCAATAATCGGAAAAATTTGCTCAAATCCGAGATCAAAGCCTTTTTGGAGTCCAGCTTGTTTACCTTCATCCATACCATCACGAAAACCATCTTTACTAATACTTTCACCTAGTTTTTCATACTCTTTCGACCCAATATCCAGATCATCAGCATCCTGATCGAAAAGATCTTCATCCATTGATAAAATTTGAACTCAATACAATTTAATACAAATCATAAAAGTAGAATTATAGTGATTCAAAGCCAATTCACATAACGATTGCAACACTGTTTTACAGGGCGCACAAAACATGATGAAATATTCATCACTTTCAGAAACATGTGATTCTGATGATGATGTAAACATTGCTGAAGGTGCGCTCGTGATACAAGTTCACATACATTTTATTGTGTTCAAATGTACTTAATTTGAATTATATTCTTCTCGATAACTGTTGACCATTATTGGTGTTGTGTGTAAAATATGACTTCATTGTGTAGATCTCTCATGCAAATTCGATCCTCCGCTTGCGGTTCATCTTTGAACACTTGTTTCGATCTTGTGAGAACTGAAGTTCGATTGCTAAGTTCAGGTCGTAAATTGCCCGATTCTGGAGGGCCTAATACTCCTCTCGGTGTTCTCGATCGAATGCCAAAAAAGGATAAGGATCATGAAGGTGAAAAGAAGGAAGGATGTCCATCTGAATTAAATATGGCCAATTCTAATAATGCATTCGCTCCGTTTCCCGATGGCAAGAATCCGGAGACCGGTGAAGTTGGTGGACCAGCTGGACCAGAGCCCACTCGATATGGTGATTGGGAACGCAAAGGTCGTGTGTCTGATTTTTGATGATTCCCATGATGACATTGATAGAAAATGGCAATTCTCAGTCGAGTAATTTCTCTCAACCACTACAATATATATAACCTTTTTGAAGTAGGATTTTTTTAGATCTCACAATTGTCAGTGGTTCTTGTTGATAACTATGAATTTCAAAATTTTCAATCATAAAATACATCAATAAATCGTATATAATGAATCAATCTCATATCATAGGTATTATATCTAGAATGATCTCAGAAGTGGAGCAAATGGATGATTAATATCCCGTGATCAATTGTCTATGGAGAAGATTTTCTCTCCATCTTCTTTCTCTTTCTGGAAAAAGTTCAATGTCTAAATTCGAATTTTCATCACTGATGAAAGGAATCATGATCAATATGTACCCAAAATCATTGACCTCATCATGACTACACTTTGTCCAAATAATTATGCAAAATTATTTCATCACTAGGATGACATTCTGGATGAACTCCTTTCGATTGCTACTTCTTCAATTTCGTTGATTTGTTGGTCAGCGATTTTTTCAATCTTCATCTAGTTTCTCTTCATTCAAACCGAAAATTTCATACCCCAGATGCATGATCTCTCTCTCTCTCTCTCTCTCTCTCTCTCAAATGTCCAAATGCTGTAATCATCTAGTAATTACTAATTAATGAAATAAATCAGGATAAATCATGAACGATGAACAGTGTTAATCTGAGATTTAAGATTTTCCACTCAAATTTGGCGGTCAAACGCGCAAGCTTTATGCAATGTTTTGCTTTTCACGTCTTTCACAAGTTGCTGAAGGGTCAATTGAATTTGGTGAATTGATTTAATTGTGATCAGTGTGTGTGTTTGTTTTCGATTGCTTATTGATTGATCCCAATCATGAGTGTCCAGAGGCTAGCCAACCTAAATACACTCTTGAAGAGTAGAGTACCATCAGCGAATCAGGTGAGTAATCATTGATGCTGGAAACATTGTGTGCTTCTGTATAGTCTCTATCAGATGAAAATTTATGGATCTCAATCAATCGCTTCATGTTGATGATAGGATTAATTGACTTTTATTTGGTGATTAATATTATTTGTTTCTATTTTGTAGATGAGAGAGGCTCACAAAATCAAAATTCCTACTCCTAATCGATATTTCAAGAGCTGGAAAGAGGTCCCTGATGAATTTGTGAAACTCTATTCGGAACGAGATCCGCACAATTTGTTTTATGGAACAAAACAGTGGATGCGACTCAAAAAGAAGCAAATTTTCCATAATCAAGATCCTAACGTCTGGTCAAATTTTACCAATGGACCGATAGACTTCTACGCTCAGTCTGCACTTGCGGCAGCGATGTTTGGGTTTTCAATCTACTTTGCTTATGGTATCATGGAGGATGACATCAATGCGTATCGCACGAAGGCAAAACAGATGAGAGAAACTCCACTAGATTGGAAAACACCGAAAGAATATATTGGTGTTCCTGTTATCACGCCAGAAATGGTTGGTGAAGCATAGTTGTTTTTTATTAGGGTAAAGAAGTAGATACCTTGATTTCTTTGAGCGTGAATTTCATTAAGTAGATGGAATGTCACATTCAAATCTGTAAGAAATAAATCGAAGCAGATGATTTATCCAACTATTTTGATGTCACTGGTCACATCGGAAACACAAAGAAACTCCAAAGTAACTTCGTGATGTACAGTGAAGTGAAAGATTTACCTGCTTTTCGAATGTTCCAAAGCATGACGATTATTAGCTTACCGGATATTATGAGTGACAGTTCTGAGTCTTCAATGAAACAATATTAATTGATTTGTTCCTATACTTAATTCAGCTGGGCTCATAAAAGAAATCATTTAGTCTACCAAGTTAAATGGATCCATGTTTTCCAAGCAGATCCATTTTTTGATGAAAATTCAACAAATAACAGACTTGATAAGATCACAAGCTTCAATTTTCAAGACAGACATTACAAATCAGCTAATGCAAATGTAGATGTTCTCAAAAATAATCCAATGAAGAATCGAAATTGATTTCCATTGCCATTTTAGATCTGGGACAATGGTGATCAGTATCCAGCAAACCTCACTGATTTTCTTACTTTCAAAGACTTTTCAAGATTTCCGGTTCATCACAGTTTTTCGTTCGAGAAAGCAGCAATGAAAGATTCCCTTTGAAGAAGTGATTTCGAGGTAATAGTTTTCGACGTTTTTTCTCTCACTCTAAACTTCATTCATATTCAGAAGGAAGAAATCTGCTAGATTAGTCATTTTAAATTCTGGTCTGTTTATCGTGTTTCAGCATCAGCATTCATCAAATTGAATCGACTTACGATCTCTATTTTCTCAATCACTCTACTGACCACCTACTCTCGAACCATAGACCATCCTATAGCACACAATAATTGGGATACCGAATTAAGATTTATTAGTCGCATGGGAAGTTCTAAACATGTGTATAGAATACCTCGAGAATACCTTAGTTGATCGAAGAAAGAGAGAAAGAAAGAGAGAGAAAAGTAAGGCCATCATCGGAGCACATCTGCGCGTGGCGAGACTCGAAACATGAGTCAATTTCTTCATCTTTCAATTTCATTCACATTCATCGTTTCGTCTTCACAAGGGACAGAGTGAACAATTGATCTTGTGTAAAGTGACGCTATTTTTATAAGTAAAATTGGTGGGAAACTTAGAATTTTCATCCAACAAATTATCATTCATGAGTTTTCAGCCCTCGGTGACAATAATTTAACAATTTATCCATCTTGAAATGGCTCAGACAACAAATTTGATTCCCATTCGGACGATGGACACGCCTGACGATCAACTAAGTGATCATCGGACCGAGTGTGGTCAGAAAAATAATTCGGCTGTGGACAGTGAACAAGTTCACTATCGTACTCGAGAAACATGGAGTAACAAATTTGAATTTATTTTTTCAAGTATGGTAGGTGATTGAAATGGCTAACTTCTTTAAAAAATGAAAGTATTCTTTGAATATTTGCCTTCTTGTGAAAGAAAACTGTGATCAACCTTGAAAAAAATTTTTCCAGGCATTCAGCGTTGGTCTGGGAAACGTTTGGCGTTTTCCGTATCTTTGCTTCAAGAATGGCGGAGGTAAGCTAATGTTAATTTTGAACACATTATTATTTACAATGTAGGCTCTTGAACGAATGTCAAAAATCAGAATAAGCGACCTCGAAGTTTCGAAGCTTGTTTGCTTCTCAATTTTTTTGTATCCTTTCCAACTCTTCCGATTGTTAAGGTTTTCATTTACAAACTTATTTGTGTCTTCTCCTCATGGATCTTCCAATCAACTCACACACATGAGTTGGAAATGAATCAACAGATCAAAAAGAAGAGATGAATGAGAGAGGGAAGTTTCCTGATTGGTATCATATTATTTCCCATCATTAATATTCTTCATGTTAATGGTGATTTACTTTTCAGTCCATGTTTCTATCCTTTTACTTCATTGATGCTCATCACATTCACGTTTCATTTTACTGATGGATTCCAATCAATTTTTTACTCTCCTGAATCATGCCCGTTCACTACCACTGTTTATAGTTTCTGCCATTGAAAAAAGTTTTTCAACTATGGAGTAACTAAGAATATTCAAAGGTGTTCATCTTGTGGAATCATGATCAAAGCCTTTGATTCAAAGGATTCACAAGTTAGAAGCTTATTATTATCGATCGAACTTGTCACTAACATGGATATTTGATTTCCTTACCAGTCTGTCGAGACAAACCAACGTTTACTCGTGAGAGAAAGTTTCTCAATTTCCTTTCTACCTTCTTTCGCCCACCTCTGACAGTGATATTAGCAAGAACAAGAAGTACATCATCATGAACTTGTATCTTCTTAATTTGGAAAGCATCAAATGTTCTGCTCAATAGATGCACAAGCATCAAGAACATCATTCTCAGAGAAAATTCTCCCTTTCTCATTATTCTTTTTCTCCTTCAATCTAACAAATATTCTATGGGCATTATACAGGATTATGTCAAATTTATGGCTATCTCCCCCTTGTTTACGAGGTTCTATACGTCGAATAGGTAACAGATATGCAATTTTAATGTTGATTATCTGATTTGATGAGGACCAATGTAGCCGATCAATCTCTTTTCATTAAAGCTCTTTTTTGCTGTCTTGAGTCTAGGGACTTATTCTGCTTCTCAAGTTATTCTTCAACCTGGTTCATGGACACTAGCCATGTGCTTCTTATCATGATGCTTCTTGATGTCCTTCACGCTTGGAATTGAACGGGGCTCCAATTCTACTGTACCCACAAATAAGATGAGAAGAGAGTTTCAGTATGCGAGACAGAAGAGTTTGTGGGTGCATGATAAGATCGTCTCTAATTCCATAAACCAATGATTTTGCCAAAGGAAGTTTGCCTCATGTCCTTCAAGTTTTCTCTTGAGATATGTATCATGAAAAGCGGCAGCAAGTCTATATCTTTTCAGAAATAATTTTGCGCTAATTGATGTATGTCAGTGGAATTTTTCTACTTTCAGTTTAGTTTCGCAACAAGGTTAATGTGAAACAAAATAATTGTCGCTATTAAATTGAACGCATAACATTATGTAATCAAAAATGGTCATACTTTTCTCTTTCTCTCTCTCTCTCTCTCTCTCTCTCTCTCTCTCTCTCTCTTCCTCTTTTCTTCTCTCTTTTTACTCCCTGATTCTCACTAAAGAAAACTTTTTGCGGACTCTCTGTGCTCAACAATCAAGTTGCCTCTGCATCAGTGTATGTCAAGGCTGAAAAAGTTAAGATCGAGTTTTGTTCCATATAAACTCGATTTATATGTGGATTTATCTCCAAGGAAACTCTTGATGGAACCTAATTGATCCAATTGATTAACACGTGTATTCTTTCTTCTATTTTTGAAACCATAATATAAGGCAGATAGAGAAAAGAGCTTCCTTTAAATCATTTCCTGATCCTGGCTTTATTTAATTTCAACTATTCTATTGACGTAGTCAAAAGAGGGGTTGAGATTATAGGAATCTTTCCCTAGTATTTTGATCTTAGCTTCCAAAAATGCTCCAAAAAATACGTGAGAAGAATACATGTAGGTGTGTACATGCTCAACTGCTCATTCTGTACATTAGGCATTTGTGTGATCCTTTGAATACACTTCCAGGAGGAGAAAATTGTCGATTTCATGTTTTCTAGACTATATATTTTTGCTTACATCTTGATAAAAATTCATCGCTCATCACGATGTCAATGAGGAATACTTTGCTGGCTGAGAGACTTGTACTGTGTGTATTATTTTTTCCATAAAACTCTTGAACTTCAATTGATACTAATTCGTATTAACTGTTTTTCCATTCAGGCGCTTTCTTTATTCCTTATTTCATATGTCTTCTTGGAGCCGGTATACCTCTCTACTTTTTAGAGGTAGCTATTGGACAGTATTGGCAGAATGGATCATTGACAGTTTGGGAAATGATCTGTCCTCTTATGAAAGGTAAGAAAAACCCTGATAAATAATTAGGACCTCCATGTTCTGATAGAAATAAGAAAAATTTTCATTCTTTTATCTCTTATTTCTCAGGAATCGGGTATGCCAGTACGATCACCTGTTTCATCTTGAACATTTATTATATTGTAATCTTATCATGGGCATTCCTGTATCTTTATTACTCATTCAACTATACACTACCTTGGTCAACCTGTGATAATCCATGGAATACTCCAGCATGTACCAATGAAACTGTGACCAATACTGGCTCGAATTCCTCCAGTATTGAGCTGAAAGACTCTGTGGTAGAGTTCTGGGAGCGTAAAATTCTTCAGGTGAATTAAATCATTCTCCTATTTTAATTTCTTATCATCGATCATATTGTCGATAATCACAAAATATCACCAAAAATGTTCACACAAAAATTTGTAGATTTCCAATGGAATTGAAGAAGTTGGAGGCCTCCAGGTAGAATTGGCTATCACTCTTGCCATTGCTTGGATCATATCATTCTTCTGTATTTGGAGAGGTATAAAGTCCACAGGAAAAGCCGCCTATGTAACTGCCATATTTCCTTATGTAATGTTGGTAATACTCTTCATTCGTGGTGTCACGTTGCCTGGTGCAATAGATGGAATAATTTTTTACATCAAACCAGATTTTTCTAAAGTTGCAACTGTTCAGGTTAGAAGCTGGGGGCAAAATGTAGACTCATTAACTGTAAATTATTACCTAACGATAATCACAATCACTTTCAATTACAATTAATTAGGTTTGGATTGATGCCGGTACACAAATTTTCTTCTCATATGCCATTGCACTTGGCACGATGACAGCTTTGGGAAGCTATAATAATTTTAATAACAACTTTTATCAGTAAGTATTACCATAAACTAACCAAATTTTTAACTCATTTCCATTTTTTGGATGATAATTGCTCATATTTTTTCTCGTAATCTTAAGTCAAATGATCTTCGTAAGCTTCATGAATAGTGGAACATCCATTTTCGCTGGATTTGCAATCTTCTCCGTTCTTGGTTATATGGCACTTCAAAAAGGAGCTCCGATAGAAACTGTAGCTGAGAAAGGTAATCTCAACGAACTTTAATTTTCGCATACAGTGTTCAGACAAAATTCCGAAACTGATTGATTTTAATCATCCAGGACCTGGGCTTGCCTTTATCGCTTATCCGAAAGGAGTTTCAACCATGCCCGGTGCACCAATTTGGGCTATTCTGTTTTTCATCATGATTCTTCTTCTCGGTATGGGAAGTCAGGTAAGTGATGTGAATGAATTTTTTCGCTAAAGTTTGCAGAGAACATACACGGATTCTCATGTATTCTTTCTTTATAGTTCATCTCTGTGGAAGGTTTTGTAACCGCAGTAGTTGATATGTTCCCCAAATATTTGAGGGTAAACAAGAGGCGAGAATATTTCATTGCCATAGTTTGTTTCATTTCCTACTTACTCGGACTTTCAATGGTCACCAAAGGAGGAATGTATGTGTTCCAATTGTTCGATTTTTATGGTGCCAGTGGTGTGTGTCTACTGACAATAGCTTTTTGTGAATCGGTAACTCTCGCTTGGTTTTATGGTACATCACGTTTCGGTGAAAATACTCGAGAAATGCTCGGCTTTCGGATACCCATATGGTTCGATATTTGTTGGAAATATTTGACACCAATTATCACCATGTTTGTTCTTCTTCTATCATTATTCTTATTGGAACCAATAAAGTGAGTCATCGAATTGAAGAGTAGATGATGAGAAAATGAGGAAATATTTTGGAATTACATTTTTCTCACCTCTCGAATGATTTTTTTCTCTCCAGATATAACGGTGTTTACGTCTATCCTGGCTGGGCCATCGGATTTGGATGGAGCCTTGCCCTATCTTCAATACTCTCTATTCCAGCTTATTGGGTATATGCTTTTTTGACTGCTCCAGGAAAATCGTTCAAAGCGGTAAGTTTCAGCTCTTATTCTCCATGAAATGCCGATGTAATGTTGAAATTCTTACAATTACAAAAATTTTTCTTAGAAATGGAAATACTTAACCGGAAGCTCGCCATCTCCACATTATCAAAATGGCATGGGTGCTGAGGAGAAGCAAGCAATCAATAATCCTGGAGTGAACAATCCTTGATTATGGTTGATTAGCTTTTGAGAAAATTGTCTACTTTCTGAAGATGATTTACCAACAATACTGTTACGAATCAAAACTCTTGAGTGTAGAAACATTATTTTTTTAGTGCCTCGAATGATTTTTGTAAGCTGAAACTTTAGAACTTCAGGAACTTGTCCAAATCATGAGTGTAGTTCAGTATCTTAGTCAAATTATTCTGATTGTCAGTTCATCCCTCATAGATCCACTATTTTATCTGTTAAATCAGTGTTGATTCCCATTGTTTTCTCGAAGCTAATCGAGTATAAGTCATGACTAAGCTTCTCACAAACACTGTGTAAATTATTTTGATTGACTGATGTTGACCATAAAAGAAAACATCAGATGTGTTATATACTCACACTCACTCTCTTTATCCTATTCAATCTTCAATCTATTTTGATTGCTGCTAAAATAAATAAACCTTGAATAGTAAAAACTATCCCAAATTGTCACTATTTTCCATGAAGTTTCATCACTTCCTCTTACAACATCCGTAATTCAATCTTTATACATACCCACAATATCTTCTCATCAGTTGTATCAACAGAAAAACACAATCGAGACCGTTCTTACAAATACTTGATAAGCCCAGAGAAAAATTCCTAGAAGAGTTCTGAATGATTGAGCACACTTTATCACAAGCGCTTCATCGTCAAACGGCTCCAAGGTCTGTGCATGCCAAGAGGGCATGGCTGATCAAAGAGTACCAACTCTTTGTGGCTGACCCACAACCAAGGCCGAAGAGTAGTTGCTGTACTCTTTGACCAAGTTCGTGTGCTGAAACCGATGCCATTCACCTCATTAGAAGGCCCCTAATCGGCATAATTTTGGTGCTTATAGAAAGTAGAGTATAAATGAACTGATGGAAGAAGAAGGGTACAGGAAATGAGTCAAATTTTGACCAATTCAGTGAACGATTACTGACCGACCAACCCTTCGACACTTATACTGTAACATAGCTATCGATAAAAAAGGGTGGGGGAGAGGGGGCTTTGTGAATAATTCAGAGGAATATTGTCATGTTCAATTATTCATATGATATATATTAAATTTTATGCATATTTTTCTTTTTCAATTTCCCCCTTTAATAACTTGATTCACATTTGCAATTGTTTATCGAAATTTTTGTTGAGATCACTTGAAAATTGTATTTCCGCTCTCACAATATCAAAAAATATGGGATCTGATTAGAATGTAAGAAAATTAAGTATATAATCTGTTACGATACGATACGATAGGATGCGATGCGATGCGATGCGAAATAAAGTCAAGCGAAGCATATTTATTTATGTTTAATCAATCCATGGGCAGATTGAATACGTTTATTCATAGTAGAGTAGAGAAGCAGACATGATTTGTCTTAGAACTTATTATTACACACACATTGTATGGTGATTAAGATTTGCTCCAATTTTGGAGTCAAATTTTTGCTCGAGAAGTTGAGAAAAAGAGAGAAAGAGAAAAAAAATTGGCCAAAAAAGTGAACTTCAAAGTGGGCTCCAAAAACTCGATAAAATCAACACTGATTGATGGAACAACAACATAATAATAATAATGATATCTTTGCTCGAGTATTACACAATAAATTGCTCGTGAGTACTTTGACTATCATTTTTTCATAATATTCATTCTTTCTATGATATAGTGGCCATTTATTTTTCCTCTCTCTCTCTCTCTCTCATTAGATGTTTTTCGAAGTATTTAAAGAATTAAGGACTCTGGAAGATGAAGAAAGAGATTTGAACTTCAGAAAGAACCAAAAAAAATAATAATAATTCAAGGAATGAATTGAAGAAACTGATTGAAACACACTTTCCTAGTGATAAAGTTTCGAAAAATATTCTCTTCAATGATAATGATAATGATGAACCAGAGGAGATTATTGAAATACTTGTCAGTATAGTTCTTAAAGAAGATATTGATAAAGGCCATTCGATGACAAGGAGGAGGAGAAAAGTCTTGTCACAGGGGCTCATCAGTTATTCCTTCGATGAAAGAAATGTGAAAAAAGAAAACCTAGTCGATGATAAAAGAGCTAAATTGTTGAACGAAACTCTTGAATTCGCATTCATTAACGTAGCCAAAGAGGACTATTGGGAGATGATGGTGAGAACTGCTTTTGGGAGAAAAAAGTTTGATAGAGCACCCGTAAAATCAACACCAACATCTACATCAACATCAACATCAACATCAACATCAACATCAACATCAACATCAACATCAACATCAACATCAACTTCAACATCAGGGTCAGCATCAGCATCAACCATTAATGAAAATTCCAATACCAGTGATGGAACATTGGAAATAACGTGATTGTAAAAAGATGATTCATTATCATACTGCATCATTATCAACTTTATCAAACTTGTTTTCACAATTGTTTACAATCATTCAAGTACCATTTCCACCTACAAGGTGTTGTGAAGTGGAAATTGTACATGATGGATGGTGATTATTTTTTTGTACTTTTCTCTTTCAACTTTTCATAAAAATCTTTCTACTCATTCAATTATTACCACATTCATGTAAATTTTTCTCATCTTCCTCCGTCTACTCAACTTTCCATGAAGATAATTATGAACATACAGTGATTTTCTTTTGAAAAAACAAAGTTTGCCAAAGAGTGAACAAAAATTTCAAATCAGTAATCAAATTTGAGTCGAAGAAGGTCAAGCTCTAATCATTTCTGCGAAAGGGTGAACAGAAATTGATTATGGACGAAAGTTAATTTCAATTGAATGCGCAAATCCTCTCTGCTCATCTAAGATACTGATCATTCACTCTTTCGAAAAAATTGTTCACTTTTTTGCAAAAAGTGTTCAACCTGTGACACACACACGCACACATACACACACACACACACACACACACATAGAGAGAGAGAGAGAGAGAGAGAGATAAATAGATAGATAGATAGATAGATACAGTAGTCACGAAGTAATGGAGAAAAATTGTAAATGGAAATGGAAATTGGAGAAAATCAGAACAGCAAACGGCTCAGCCAACTCAGCCCATTCAGCCAAATGAGCCATCTCACTTGGCTCAACCAACAATAGCTCACTCTTCCGCTCAACCGGTAGGCGATTTTAGCAAGAAGCGGCGACAACAGAGGTTACGTGGACATCGATACGTATTTTGCCAAAACAGAGAATGTCCCAGATACCAGTGTGGTGCCACTACTTGGAATCGTGATGTGAATGCCGGTCGCAATATTGCCACTGTTGGTTTGGCAGAATATCGCGGTGAATATCGCGGTGAAAAGCGACCAAAAGCTTTCCGACGCGAATGCCCATTCAAGCTTCCCAATGAAGAAGTACTTCCTAATGAGGTAAACGGCATCGGTTCCAGCACGAACTTGGTCAAAGAGTACAACAACTTCTCTTTGGCCTTGATTGTAGATCAGCCATGCTCTCCTGGCTAATACAGGAGGTCTATATGTCGGGATGAAAATGTATAAGTACATTATATCTTCCAATCCAAATTTTAATCCTAATAAATGGATCCATGGATTGTGTGTATCCGAATGAAACACAGCCAATCACATTCATTGACCCTCTCGTTCTCACACCTCAGGTTTTTGGACACCCTTTAGCTGAGCGGGTTCTTGGGGAGGCAGCAAAGCTTCCTTCAAGCACTTTCGAAAAAGCACTATTCTGATTCGAATTTTCAGACATCATATGCACTTTTTAGTATCTACGTAAAGTAGAGATCAAGCTACACACACTAATGTAAGAATCAAATTGAAACAATTAGATCACAATTAGTAAATAACTCACGAAATAAAGACGACAAAAAACAAAAAATGAGAATTTCTTACATAGAGGGCACTTTTTCATCTCCCAGTTTCTTCTAGTTTCTTCCTCTTCCAATTACCGATCATTTGAACCCAAGTTGGTGAGACCCGTCATACGACGGGCCAAATAACCTAAGAGAATTTGGGGATCTGTACAGGCTGAGACACTGGCATGGCGAGGGTACATCATGGCGAGGGTACCTCATGGCGAGGGTACCTCATGGCGAGGGTAGCTCATGGTGAATGATTTGACCAAATCCACCAAATTGATCAATTCGACTCGATGAAATATCTAGCTAACATTCCACCATCTTATCCTCACGCACCATCAGTTTAATTTTGACAATAGTCCAAAAAGACCACTTTAAACTGGCGAATGACAGCTTCAAAATTTTTCATATCTTCGTATGTTCATTTTGAATAATTATTTTCTGTAAAAATTTTTTCAAAACCAGATAAATTGCTTCTAAATCGGTTATTATTATTATTATTACAAGGAAAAACTATTGATTACATAATCAATCGCTATCTTCAGCCATTAATTGTTTTGGTGAAGTGTCTTCCGGTGGTAGTGATGATGCATAATAAGAATTGTATGTATCACCAGAGTTGGGTGGGCAAAAATCGGAGTCAAATTCAGCGCAAGGATTAATTTCTCCTTTCCCATCTTCCCTCCTATGCATGGGTGGCTGATTTGACTCTGTTGTACTTGATAGTGATGATGAATTTCCATTATGATGAACAAAATTTCCACCACAACCATTACCCTGATGACACCTAATGTTTGAAGAGCGCCTGAAGCGGAAATATTGAGATGATTTTACGGGTGCTTTATCAAATTTTTTTCTCCCAAAAGCAGTTCTCACCATCATCTCCCAATAGTCCTCTTTGGCTACGTTAATGAATGCGAATTTAAGAATTTCGTCCAACAATTTAGCTCTTTTATCATCGACTAGGTTTTCTTTTTTCACATTTCTTTCATCGATTCTTTTATCTTTGATTGCTTTTTTCAACTTTTCTCTTAATTCAGAGTCAATTTTACTGTTGTCAGGTTTGGATTTCCGTTTCCCTCCCACTTTCGATTTTCGAATTGAGGCTGACCCTGGAGCTGAGGTGGAAGCTGGAGCTGAGGTGGGAACTGTGTTTGGAAAATTACCACCTCCATCACAATTATTTTCCATTCTCACCCTCTTTAATTGCCTTCCGTCTTCCGAATGATGAACAGTATTATCATCTCTGTCGTCGCCAGATTCATCATCAATCAGTCTCTTATTTTTTTCCTACTCCAATGTAACCACCGTTTGACCAATCCTTGGTTCCATTGAATTTTGAGTGTTTAAGGAGTTCGATGCAAAAAAAGACCACTACTACTACTTCTCATTAACGAATCAACTTTTCTTTTTAACGTATTTGATTCAGCTCGAGAATTTTCATTGGCTTCCTCTACTGATTCAAGATCCACTCGACATTTTTCAATTTTTCGGTTAACATGAGCAAACAATTCTCTCTCCCTTTCTTTGAAACCTGATCTCAATAACTCTAAATCTCGCTTAATCGTTCGTATTTTTTTGGTTCTTTCTGAAGTTCAAATCTCTCTCTTCATCTTCCAGAGTCCTTAATTCTTTGGATACTTCGAAAAACATCTAATGAGAGAGAGAAAAGAGAGAGAGAGAGAGGAAAAATAAATGCCACTATATCATAAAAAGAATGAATATTATAGAAAAATGATAGTCAAAGTACTTACGAGCAATTTATTGTGCAAGAGAGTGAACAATTTTTTCGAAAGAGCGAATGATCAGTATCTTAGATGGGCAGAGAGGATTTGCGCATTCAATTGAAATTAACTTTCGTCCATAATCAATTTCTGTTCACCCTTTCGCAGAAATGATTAGAGCTTGACCTTCTTCGACTCAAATTTGATTACTGATTTGAAATTTTTGTTCACTCTTTGGCAAACTTTGTTTTTTCAAAAGAAAATCACTGTATGTTCATAATTATCTTCATGGAGAGTTGAATAGACGGAGGAAGATGAGAAAAATTTACATGAATGTGGTAATATTTGAATGAGTTGAAAGATTTTTATGAAAAGTTGAAAGAGAAAAGTACATTATTTCCAATGTTCCATCACTGGTATTGGAATTTTCATTAATGGTTGATGCTGATGCTGACCCTGATGTTGATGTTGATGTTGATGTTGATGTTGAAGTTCATGTTGATGTTGATGTTGATGTTGATGTTGATGTAGATGTTGGTGATTTTACGGGTGCTCTATCAAATTTTTTTCTCCCAAAAGCAGTTCTCACCATCATCTCCCAATAGTCCTCTTTGGCTACGTTAATGAATGCGAATTCAAGAGTTTCGTTCAACAATTTAGCTCTTTTATCATCGACTAGGTTTTCTTTTTTCACATTTCTTTTATCGATTCTTTTATCTTTAACAATTTTTTCGAAAATGAGTGCTTTTGTCAACATGGTGAATTTCTCTGATGAATAAATTGATGATGATGATGTTGTTGTTGTTAGAATTATTTTCATCTTCAATTTGAAAATTCTCTCCACTCTTGATGAAAGCGATAGCAGTTCGCTCATCTTCAAATACTCTTTCGAGTTTTACCATAAACATATCATCATCACCATGATCGCCATTGTTATGATCATTTTCGGACACAGGAGGAGAGTAAGAACGGATCCCACCACCACCACCACCATCACTTGTAGAAGGCTTATAAAAACCAACAATTCTTCAAAGGGTTGTACATTTAGATAGTTTATTGCTATGTATTTCTCAACATCATCCATGATAATAACTATTTCTTTCTATTTAAACTTGAATCACTTTTATAGGTACCTCATGGCGAGGGTACCTCATGGCGAGGGTACCTCATGGCGAGGGTACCTCATGGCGAGGGTACANTCATGGCGAAGGTACCTCATGGCGAGGGTACCTCATGGCGAGGGTACCTCATGGCGAAGGTACCTCATGGCGAGGGTACCTCACGGCGAGGGTACCTCACGGCGAGGGTACATCATGGCGAGGGTACCTCATGGTGAAAGATTTGACCAAATCCACCAAATTGATCAATTCGACTCGATGAAATATCTAGCTAACATTCCACCATCTTATCCTCACGCACCATCAGTTTAATTTTGACAATAGTCCAATTAATATTATGAAATAATGATAGTCAAAGTACTTACGAGCAATTTATTCTGCAAAAGAGTGAACAATTTTTTCGAAAGAGTGAATGATCAGTATCTTAGATGAGCAGAGAGGATTTGCGCATTCAATTGAAATTAACTTTCGTCCATAATCAATTTCTGTTCACCCATTCGCAGAAATGATTAGAGCTTGACCTTCTCCGACTCAAATTTGTTTACTGATTCGAAATTTTTGTTCACTCTTTGGCAAACTTTGTTTTTTCAAAAGAAAATCACTGTATGTTCATAATTATCTTCATGGAGAGTTGAGTAGACGGAGGAAGATGAGAAAAATTTACATGAATGTGGTAATAATTGAATGAGTAGAAAGATTTTCATGAAAAAATGAAAGAGAAAAATACAAAAAAATAATCACCATCCATCATGTACAATTTCCACTTCACAACACCTTGTAGGTGGAAATGGTACTTGAATGATTGTAAACAATTGTGAAAACAAGTTTGATACAGTTGATAATGATGCAGTATGATAATGAATCATCTTTTTACAATCACGTTATTTCCAATGTTCCATCACTGGTATTGGAATTTTCATTAATGGTTGATGCTGATGCTGACCCTGATGTTGATCCTGATGTTGATGTTGATGTTGATGTTGATGTTGATGTTGATGTTGGTGTTGATTTTACGGGTGCTTTATCAAATTTTTTTCTCCCAAAAGCAGTTCTCACCATCATCTCCCAATAGTCCTCTTTGGCTACGTTAATGAATGCGAATTCAAGAGTTTCGTTCAACAATTTAGCTCTTTTATCATCGACTAGGTTTTCTT
>QZCP01000022.1:43596-65923 GCA_003956705.1 Brevipalpus yothersi | reverse complement strand
CTTTCACATTTCTTTTATCGATTCTTTTATCTTTAACAATTTTTTCAAAAATGAGTGCTTTTGTCAACATGGTGATGTTGTTGTTGTTAGAATTATTTTCATCTTCAATTTGAAGATTCTCTCCACTCTTGATGAAAGCGATAGCACTTCGCTCATCTTCAAATATTCTTTCGAGTTTTACCATAAACATATCATCATCACCATGATCGCCATTGTTATGATCATTTTCGGACACAGGAGAAGAGTAAGAACGGATCTCACCACCACCACCACCATCACTTGTAGAAGGCTTATAAAAACCAACAATTCTTCAAAGGGTTGTACATTTAGATAGTTTATTGCTATGTATTTCTTAACATCATCCATGATAATAACTATTTCTTTCTATTTAAACTTGAATCACCTTTATAGGTACCTCATGGCGAGGGTACATCATGGCGAGGGTACATCATGGCGAGGGTACCTCATGGCAAGGGTACATCATGGCGAGGGTACATCATGGCGAGGGTACATCATGGCGAGGGTACCTCATGGCGAGGGTACCTCATGGCGAGGGTACATCATGGCGAGGGTACCTCATGGTGAATGATTTGACCAAATCCACCAAATTGATCAATTCGACTCGATGAAATATCTAGCTAACATTCCACCATCTTATCCTCACGCACCATCAGTTTAATTTTGACAATAGTCCAATTGATATTATGAAATAATGATAGTCAAAGTACTTACGAGCAATTTATTCTGCAAAAGAGTGAACAATTTTTTCGAAAGAGTGAATGATCAGTATCTTAGATGAGCAGAGAGGATTTGCGCATTCAATTGAAATTAACTTTCGTCCATAATCAATTTCTGTTCACCCATTCGCAGAAATGATTAGAGCTTGACCTTCTCCGACTCAAATTTGTTTACTGATTCGAAATTTTTGTTCACTCTTTGGCAAACTTTGTTTTTTCAAAAGAAAATCACTGTATGTTCATAATTATCTTCATGGAGAGTTGAGTAGACGGAGGAAGATGAGAAAAATTTACATGAATGTGGTAATAATTGAATGAGTAGAAAGATTTTCATGAAAAAATGAAAGAGAAAAATACAAAAAAATAATCACCATCCATCATGTACAATTTCCACTTCACAACACCTTGTAGGTGGAAATGGTACTTGGATGATTGTAAACAATTGTGAAAACAAGTTTGATACAGTTGATAATGATGCAGTATGATAATGAATCATCTTTTTACAATCACGTTATTTCCAATGTTCCATCACTGGTATTGGAATTTTCATTAATGGTTGATGCTGATGCTGACCCTGATGTTGATCCTGATGTTGATGTTGATGTTGATGTTGATGTTGATGTTGATGTTGATGTTGATGTTGATGTTGATGTTGATGTTGATGTTGGTGTTGATTTTACGGGTGCTTTATCAAATTTTTTTCTCCCAAAAGCAGTTCTCACCATCATCTCCCAATAGTCCTCTTTGGCTACGTTAATGAATGCGAATTCAAGAGTTTCGTTCAACAATTTAGCTCTTTTATCATCGACTAGGTTTTCTTTTTTCACATTTCTTTTATCGATTCTTTTATCTTTAACAATTTTTTCGAAAATGAGTGCTTTTGTCAACATGGTGATGTTGTTGTTGTTAGAATTATTTTCATCTTCAATTTGAAGATTCTCTCCACTCTTGATGAAAGCGATAGCAGTTCGCTCATCTTCAAATATTCTTTCGAGTTTCACCATAAACATATCATCATCACCATGATCGCCATTGTTATGATCATTTTCGGACACAGGAGAAGAGTAAGAACGGATCTCACCACCACCACCACCATCACTTGTAGAAGGCTTATAAAAACCAACAATTCTTCAAAGGGTTGTACATTTAGATAGTTTATTGCTATGTATTTCTTAACATCATCCATGATAATAACTATTTCTTTCTATTTAAACTTGAATCACCTTTATAGGTACCTCATGGCGAGGGTACATCATGGCGAGGGTACATCATGGCGAGGGTACCTCATGGCGAGGGTACCTCATGGCGAGGGTACATCATGGCGAGGGTTCATCATTATCATTATCATTGAAGAGAATATTTTTCGAAACTTCATCACTAGGAAAGTGTGTTTCAATCAGTTTCTTCAATTCATTCCTTGAATTATTATTATTTTTCTTTTCTTTCTGAAATTCAAATCTTTTTCTCCATCTTCCAGAGTCCTTAATTCTTCAAATACTTCGAAAAACATCTAATGAGAGTTAGAGAGAGAGAGAGAGAGAGAGAGAGAGAGAGAGGAAAAATAATTGCCACTATATCATAGAAAGAATGAATATTATGAAAAAATGATAGTCAAAGTACTTACGAGCAATTTATTGTGTAATCTTCGAGCAAAGATATCATTATTATTATTATGTTGTTGTTCCATCAATCATCTATTGATTCACGCAATTGATCAATCGCTCCAATGGCTCGAGTTAAATGAATTTTTTTTGGTCAAACATCTCCTGCACTTGTTGGTGATTAGAATTTAGAATAAAAGTTGAAGTGAGTCAAATCAGTGTTGATTTTATCGAGTTTTTGGAGCCCACTTTGAAGTTCACTTTTTTGGCCAATTTTTTTTCTCTTTCTCTCTTTTTCTCAACTTCTCGAGCAAAAATTTGACTCCAAAATTGGAGCAAATCTTAATCACCATACAATGTGTGTGTAATAATAAGTTCTAAGACAAATCATGTCTGCTTCTCTACTCTACTATGGATAAACGTATTCAATCTGCCCATGGATTGATTAACCATAAATAAATATGCTTCGCTTGACTTTGTTTCGCATCGCATCGCATCGCATCGCATCGCATCGCATCGCATCGCATCGCATCGCATCGCATCGCATCGCATCGCATCGCATCGCATCGCATCGCATCGCATCGCATCGCATCGCATCGCATCGCATCGCATCGCATCGCATCGCATCGCATCGCATCGCATCGCATCGCATCGCATCGCATCGCATCGCATCGCATCGCATCGCATCCTATCGTGTCGTATCGTAACAGATTATATACTTAATTTTCTTACATTCTAATCAGATCCCATATTTTTTGATATTGTGAGAGCGGAAATACAATTTTCAAGTGATCTCAACAAAAATTTCGATAAACAATTGCAAATTGGAATCAAGTTATTAAATGGGGAAATTGAAAAAGAAAAATATGCATAAAATTTAATATATATCATATGAATAATTGAACATGACAATATTCCTCTGAATTATTCACAAAGCCCCCTCTCCTCCACCCTTTTCTATCGATAGCTATGTTACAGTATAAGTGTCGAAGGGTTGGTCGGTCAGTAATCGTTCACTGAATTGGTCAAAATTTGACTCATTTCCTGTACCCTTCTTCTTCCATCAGTTCATTCATACTCTACTTTCTACAAGCACCAAAATTATGCCGATTAGGGGCCTCCTAATGAGGTGAATGGCATCGGTTCCAGCACACGAACTTGGTCAAAGAGTACAGCAACTACTCTTCGGCCTTGGTTGTGGGTCAGCCACAAAGAGTTGGTACTCTTTGATCAGCCATGTCCTCTTGGCATGCACAGACCTTGGAGCCGTTTGACGATGAAGCGCTTGTCACTTTATCAACGGTATCCGGTCCAAGTTCAAACGGTTTACATTCAAAAGGCAACCGAATTAACGAGGTTCATAAACGCGCGCTTTGCTAAGCCATGCTAGCCAATAGAAACTTGACATCAGTCTGAATCTCTTTCTGCTTTAACAGAAATTCTGTTGCAGAAGAAAAAAAAAGTTTTGACAATACAGCGTAATTCTTATCATGTTTCTATCGTAACAATTTTCATGATTAAATTGATTATTGTCATAATAATGTTTTGTGTTATTGAGTAGAGCGTATTTTTGTCAAGTTTGCTTTACTTGTGGTGGAAGAAACATTTGACATGTTGTTGTCACTGTTTGATTATCAGATTTTTGGTAAGTTTTTTCATTTTTCAAATTATTTGAATTTTCATGATACTGTTCTTAATTTGATCATAAGTTTTCGATTTTAAATAGCTAAATAATCATCGATGTTTGATAGAAAATATTAAACTGCTCATTAAGCCCCTGAGACATTAATCCACTCTGGGAACTACTACCTTTTTAAGTGATCAATTACTATTTCTCAAAAAGTTAAGATTTTGCCCAACTTTCTTGACAAAGGAAAAACTATGATCAATCTACCAATAGTTACTTTAATTGATGAGGCATCGAGGGTATGCTAAGTTAAAGTTAATAGGAACATAATTTTGACTCACTTGTTCTAGACCAACTTCAATTGTAACGTTTCCTCAGAGCTGATGATTTTCCATTTGATTCATTTTCATTTGATAATTCTTGGCTCAAAATCCCCAAAATTTTGGCTAAAATTAACCTTGTCTTGTTCTCCCTGGGTTAAAAGTTAACATTCTAGTCAATTTTCTACTCATCCTTGATCACAACTACCTTTCCTTCCTCTTTTCCCAATGATTCATCTGATAAGATAATGATTCACATTTTTTTTTCATTTCGATAACAGAAACAGTGACGATTCATGGTCACAAGACAGGAAACCCAACCTAAGTAAACCTGGGAACAATTTATCGAATGCACATGAACGGATACAAAATCGAATCACCTCAAAATCCGTTCAATGAGATCTTTTCCTGAAATCTCACCAAACTGTATCAATTGAAATTTTTACCTCCAGCTAACACCAATCGTGCCTTGATAACAATGGGTTTCAGTGCCCTTCTGATTGCTTTATATATTGCTATTTTGCCATCATCATCTTACACTCTCCAGTGTAGAGATGAGAATGGAAAGAGTGTTGACTGGTTTATTGCTTATAAACTTCCCAAAGATGAACGAAGTAAAGATCTGTACAATGGATTAAAATATGTTTACTCGTCAAGTGAATTAACTTCCAGCGATTGGGTCACTGGAAAGTATCCAATAACTGATGAAAAAAGTATTTTTGCTCAATCTCTATCAACATTATATGGTCCTCATTCATCGAATTTTAACTTCATCCTCTACTCTGATCAACCACCCAAAAGTGAACCAGGATCTGGTAAAGGACATTCAAAAGGAGCTCTATTGTTTGATCAAGATTCCGGCTTATGGTTAACTCATTCAGTGCCTGGTTTTCCAGTTGATCCTGACTCTGGGTCCAAGTATGAATACCCAAGTACTGGGATTCCAAATGGACAAAGTTTGTTGTGTATTTCATTTAAGACAAAATCTTTGGAAGACATTACAACCAATCTTCTCTATATTCGACCACATATTTATGGATTCTCAATTAACCCAAGAGTACAACAAAGTTATCCTCAACTCGATAGCCTGATTAATAAAAAATGGATCAAAACAGGTGTTAGTCAACGAACTTTGAAGACAATCGGTGGACAAAGTTTCATGACTTTCGGTAAAAGTCCATCAAACTCTCTGGACATTTATTCAGAAGTTCTAGCTCCAGCATTGAGCACCAATATGTTGGCTGAAACTTGGCGTAAAGGCGCTGGTACACCACTGCCATCAGCGTGCAACACAACATATTCCGTTCAGAATATAAAAGAAGTTGCCATTAATCCATCTGGTCGAGGAATTAAAGGTGCTCAAGGAACCTGGTCGTACACGGAGGATCATGCAAAGTGGGCAATTGGAGCTGAATCTAAAAAACCGTTTGTATGTGTTGGTGATCTGAATCGAATGCGCTCTCAATTCAAGAGAGGTGGGGGTGCAGTATGTTTCCGAGACAATCGTATCTGGAATATAATGAATCAGTCAGTTAGAGAAATTGAACCTTGTCCAAGACGTCAGAGAAAGAAACTATCTCGTAGAGTTTATCAAAAAATGACCGAAATATTCGGTTGAAAGCAAGTGATTTTAAAGATTTATCCTTTTCTAACAATGAACCGAATTACTTCAAGGTAAATATAGATAAAAGAAGATGAAGTTGATGATACATTCCCAGAAGAACTTAATTTTTATACATTTCATCTAATACTCATATTTTTTATAATTAGAATTTTCCATTAGATCTGTCTTCCCAATTTTATCGATTTTGTGTCTTATTTTCCAGTCAATCATATTAAGTAAAAGTATTTAGTGGTACTAACACTTCAGTATCATATTTTCACCATAATCAATTCAAAGTTTGATCCTCATCAATTCTGAAGGAAATATGTGAGTATTTGAATACACAAGATATGTCTTAGAAATTTATGGAACTCTTTGAAGGTCGAACCATTCATATTTTAAATTTTCCCGAATATATTATGATTTTGGCACCAGGATGATGTAACCTGTTAGATAATTTAGATTTCAAGGGAAGAAAGGAACACTGTTTGATAATAAGATGTAATTATTCAACTTTTCTCCATGTTTTCTCAATTTTATTGCTACAAACTTGACAATATTTGTTCAGGGAAAGGCTTCCAATCAGATGGTACTGAATTGCGCCTCTCAATTCACAAGTGCAAAACTCCTCTGCTCAATCGCGATTCATTCATTCATCTGACTGAAGTGAGAGAGTTGCGAAATCACATGTTCACGATAAAACTCCGTTATTTCTTTTCATTCCATTTAAAGATGCTTCTCCTTTTTCGCAATGTGATTTATCGTCTACACCATCCATTTGATTAATTATTGTGAGAAAAAGAGCCATCCTTCTGTATTTCCGTCCTGTAACTCTAATCACAAGTTCCTTACAGTAATCGATTATCGAGTGTTTTCATCGACTTCATGATTCAAAAATATGTCCAACTCAACAGAATCAGATGGGAGTGCCGGTAATCAATCGAAATCTTCATCACAGCCATTAGGCGATTCGAAAAATGATGAACTTGTTGATGATAGCTCAATTGACAATTCTAATGATGATTTGATAGATAGTGAAAGAACCGGCTCGATACCGGTACGCAGGTGAGTTTATGAAAGAAAAATCTGTCATCATCATATTCCTTCTCTGATGGAGAGTAAGGAGTTTTCAGTTTGATAGATAATCTTGATTACTGATTAATTCCCTCCTCTTCTCTCAATCAATTACTCCTGAATAAATAGACAGCAAATCCTTCGATGGAATGGATGGGGCTACAGGGACTCTGGCTTTTTTTTCGATAAACAAGCAGATGTAATCAAATTTATGGGAACTCGGTACAAGATTGCTGGTAAAACGTTACCATATTTCAAGTCTTGGGCCGAAAAAGAACTAGCAATAGATTTTTCTGGTCAAACTTTCTTAGGAGTAAGTCATGATCGTTTATTATAATTGGCCATAATACCAGGCTCTGGAGAGTTTTTATCAGATTATTCTATCCATCGATCCGATTGCATCCTTTTCGATGAATTCACTGAATTCACTGAATTTATTCTACTTTCTCTTTTTTCTCCTAAGATCCCATTCGATGGAGCCAAACTGCCAAAATCAATTCTCAACCGTCCATTCCTTGATGCCCTTCATCGTTCTGAAATCAAATTCTCACTAAATGGTGAAGATCGACTCTTCAGATCTCATGGCCATTGTTTGCATGAGATATTTTCCATAAGATTAACTGGAACTATTCCCAGAATTCCTGATGTTGTTGTGTTCCCAAAATCTCATGATGAAGTAGTGACAATTGTTTCACTTGCAAATGAACACAAGGTGGTCATCATTCCCTTTGGAGGTGGTACAAGTGTATCTGGAGGTCTAGAATGTCCACTGGAGGAGACAAGAATGATCATCTCATTGGACACTTCTCGTATGAATAAGATCCTGTGGATTGATGCCGAAAATATGATTGCTCATGCTGAAGCAGGCATCATTGGACAAGATTTGGAGCGTGAATTGGGTAAACATGGTTTATGTACCGGTCATGAACCAGATTCATTTGAATTCAGTTCATTGGGTGGTTGGGTAGCTACACGAGCGTCTGGTATGAAGAAAAATATCTATGGAAATATTGAGGACATCATTGTTCTAGTCAAAATGGTTACACCCATTGGGGTGGTTGAAAAAAATTGTCGTGTTCCACGAATGTCATCTGGTCCAGATATCCATCATTTCATCCTAGGATCTGAGGGAACTTTAGGTGTCATCACTGAAGTGTCACTCAGAGTTCGATCGGTTCCCGAGTGTAAAAAGTATAATTCCATCATATTTCATGATTTTGAAAATGGTTTCCATTTTATGAGAGAAGTGGCCAGAAAAAAATTGAAGCCAGCTTCTATCCGTTTATTAGACAACAAACAGTTTGCTTTCGGTAAGTGAATATGAGATTTCTAGACTCTGTTCGGTAACCAAGAGCCCTTATCTTTCCTGAACTTGATCAAATGTGATCAGTTTTACTCAATTATTGATGACTTTCCCTTTTTCTTATCTTCTTTCCCATAGGTCTAGCATTGAAGCCTGATTTGGAATCATATTGGGAGCACATTCAAGCTTACTTCAAGAAATTATATGTCACGAAATTGAAAGGTTTCCAACCAGATAACATGTGTGTAGTCACAATACTTATGGAAGGTGAAGCAAAGGTACAAGATACAACTGAATTTTAGATTCAATCACTCTGGATTGCCTTTTACTAATTTTACTAATTTTTTTGTGCATATTTATTCATCCCCTTGTAGGAGGTTGAAGTACTTGAATCACAATTGATAGATATTGCCCTTAAACATAACGGTCTAGTCGCTGGAGAAGAAAATGGAAAACAAGGCTATCTTCTGACTTTTGTTATCGCTTATCTGCGAGTAAGTTTCGAATTTTATCATGTTTATTGGAATTTTTTTCTCACGCTTTATTGTCTTTCGATTGGTCTATTGATTAGGATATAGGGCTTGACTACGGAGTCGTTGCCGAATCTTTTGAGACATCAGTTCCATGGGATCGATGCCTTCAACTTTGTAACAATGTTAAGGAATGTATCACCAAGCATGTCCAAAAATATAATATTCCAATACCTCCTCTCATCTCATGGCGACTCACCCAAATGTATGACACTGGTGCTTGCATATATTTCTATTTTGCCTACAATTATAGAGGATTAGACAAAGATCCAGTTGAAGTATATCTTGCAATTGAGAATGCAGCCCGAGAAGAGATAATTGCCTGTGGAGGAAGTATCTCTCATCATCATGGAGTTGGCAAAATTCGTAAACAGTGGTTAAAGGACACCATTTCCGGTGCTAGTATGGGAGCCCTTCGAGCAGTGAAAAGTTATCTGGATCCAAATAATATCTTTGCTAATGGAAATCTTCTCACTAGCAAGCTTTGAGATTCTTACAAGTTGGAATCAACTATCTTAATTTGAGACAAAAAATGGTCACATTTGTTGAGTTCAATTATTGTAAACAAGTTTTTACATGAAAAATTTTTAAATCAGTTTTCGAGCCAAGTTGCAACTGTAAGAAACCTTCAGTATGATATTATGCAAGAATTTCCGTCTTAATAAGTGCAGCTTAATTAATTATAGATGAAAATTTTATCAGAATTTATTGTTTGATTTTACTGTTCAATTGGACAAATGCATAATATTTGGATTTTTAAAAACAACAGTATTTACACCTCTCGGTAACGAACATGAGAAATTCTAGAACATTTGGAAGAAATTCTCCGAGCTCATCTTCAACAGCACTTACTGAACACCTTTTTTATTACTCTATTGGACATGGTTCAGTGGCTGATGAAGCCTTTTTCGAATGAAAATTCAACAATGGCAGTAGTCTCAAAGTTTCGAAAAAAGATGAAATTTTGGAAGAAAAATTGTTGTGAAAAGCGAAAAATTGACATTCCAATTAGAAAATTTTCTTGAAAAAAGCTCAATATACAAGCCCGACTGCTAACAGTAGTAAAGGCCACATCATGATTGATTGCTACATCCTACCATTCTTATTTTTCGAACTATCTAACACTTCATTACTACTATACTCATCAAAGGGAATTGAATTTCTCGAATTGGACCTCATTGATTTTCCCCTGACGTCCACTCGTAGTGCAAGTTCCTCTTGTCCATACTTGCAGACATAAATTCCAGCATCTTTGACACCAACATTTCTTATTTTGAGTTCTCCCCTCTTGTTGATCTGGAATTTATCATCTGCATATAGTTCCAAACTATTTTTAAACCATCTAACTTCATCTTTTGTAACAGGAGCAATTTTCCCCAATTGAGAATGTGGACAAGGAATTCTTAGCGAATCACCTCTATGTATGGCTGAATGAGAACCAATTTTAAGTTTTTTAACTGGTCTTCGTTTCGATGGATCACGAATATTTCGATTTTTACAAGGGTTTCGGCACTTTTTCTTCGATTTTACCACCTCTATCTTGGAGTTTACTTTATCTCCCATTCTTGATGAATTTATATGTAAAATATCGATATTCGTGGTATTCTCAGAACATTCCAGTGAATTAGAATCCATTGAAGAATCTTCGCTACACTTTTTGGGCGGACAATCTTGTTCATTACAGGCTCGCTCAACAGTAGGCTTATCATATTGAGGACATTCTTCATCATTAAGTACTATCTTATTATCAGCTCCTCTGGCAATCTCATGGATACATTCGACCCGCCGTTTTTGTACACCTCCACCACAAGGTTTGGAGCAGGCTTCGAATTCACCCAGATCCCATCTATCAGGAAAAATATGAGAAATCTTTTAAGAATGGAATTCGAAAATATTATAATTTCAAGAGAGGAAAAATCTTACCTAGGTGGACATGGATGTTCATTACAAGATTGCGTCAAAGAATCAGGCTTATCAGAAATTGAACACAGGTAATGGTTCACAGTCATTCCATCATAATCACGGATGCAGGAGATATTTGATTCCTTAGTACCTAGAAACAATAGCCGTTAATGGATATTAATTAATGAGTCTGTTGTCTTCCTCCTGATGATCAATGAACATTAAAAATTACCTCCTAAACAGGGAGCACTACACTCTGTAAAGCCGTTTATCTTCCAAGAATAAGTGATAGACTTTGGAGAAATTAAGTTTCTTGCTGCATCATGTACTCTTTCTTTTAATTTAGCTTCCGATAGTTTCACTTCATTCGGTGATATGTGTGAATGTGCTGGCGAATAGCAAGGAGCAAGTTTGCATGATTCTTCAGTCGCTGGTGGTACACCTACAACACATTCTCGCATCGCAACTATATCCTCCGTTCCGAATTGCATACGCATTCTACATTCAACCATACGCCTTCTTATACCTTTACCACAAGTTCCTTCGATAGGTTCACATAGACCCCATTCTCCAATGAACAATCTGTCGATTTTGGAAAGGGAAATCATATTGATGATGAGCTGTTCATTACACTAATGTGAAAATTAACTTACTCTGGCTCATTTTGTTCAGGTTTTTTAGGTTCATCACGCTGTAATGTTGGTGCTGATAAGTAATGAGAAAAAATTCGCATTATTATACACTGTTTTGGTTAGGCTGGAGAACAAGGTGAGATTACCTTCTTGACATGGAAGTAGAGAGCATTCTTCCTTCTCGGTAGGTTTGATAGATACTTCACAGGTATCAGACAATTGGCCATCATGGCCTCGACAGATAATCTCTCGAGTCCTGTAACCAGTACCACATGAGCCGAAACACTGATGAAAGATGAGAAGAGCAATAAAATTTAGTAAAACAAACAAGAATATGAGCTTTCTTTCTCTAAAACAAGATTTCTCCCAAAATTTCCTAGAAAACAAACGATTCATTTGACTTTGCCTCCAAATTCATTCCAGCAGGATCTGAATATTTCATGATATCGGCATTCCTTCTTTTGACTCGGAAAATTCTCATATTTCCACTTAATTACATCCTAAGCTTCGTATACAGCTTGCTCCATACTCTGCAGATTTGGCGGGAAAGTTACTCTCTTCTTTCCTGGAAAAAGTTGTCTCTCCGAAAAGATCTTGTTTCCCTGCAAGCTAAGTCCTCTTTTCCACCCTTCGGCCCTCTGACCAGTGATCCACTTTCACACTTACCTCTGACCATGGACCCTCAAACCATTGTGGACATTGATGAGTGTTACATGGTTGCTCTATGGTAGGCTTAGGTATTCCAGCGCAACGATCATCACTGGAAGCGCGAACAAGTGGTCCATAGAGACTTGGCTCCGAGCAATATACTTCTCGTCTCTGGAATCCACCGCCACATGAAACACTGCAGGATGACCACTGTTGGACTGTCCATCTGGAGTAAAATTTATAAGATGAAGATAGAGATAAAAAGAGATTAGCTTTGGAATTTGATTCTCTAGTGAGATGAGATATTCTCTTTAGCTCTCTGTTCTTTCTTCTTTGGCCGCAAATTCTGGGATTAGCTCAGCCATGTGTAAGAAGGCAAAGAATGTTTGCCTGTTTGATTGGAAAGCTCACTAAGGAAACTGATATGCTTTCTTTAATGAACTTTTTTCAACCTTTAAGGTTTCCTTCTTATTGTAAATCTATGTGCATATAGATTGATTCGGGTCTTGTCTTGACGAACAATCATTCTCTCGTCAAGATAAGTAAATTTTGATGAATTTTATTGATGATGATCTATTTTACTGATTTCAAAACTCTACATAAATGGAAATGATGACAGAATTCTGAAACATTGTATCAACTTACCTAGGAACACATGGACCACTGTCACATGGACGGAGAAAAGATTTGGGTTTTGGCAAATATTCACACAAATCTGCATCCACAGATACATTCTTAGTGGTATCTAGGCAGATCATTTGGGGAATTTGAAATCCTGTCAAGTGAGTAAAGAGAGAGGAAGAAAGCCAAATTAGGGAAGATATTTTGAACATCAATTTGAGAACCTTAGAAAGAGAAAAATCAATCTTGTGATCGAATCTATTAGGCTGAAAGGAATACATCTATGCTGTTTTTGCTTTGCACAAAAATTTGCTTCCCCAATCATGTACATATGCATGTATTTTGATGGAGTAAGCAACAAAACATCTTTCTTCCTTTTTGCCATGAGAAAGGAAGTATATGTATTTATTTACCTACGAAAGATTCCAAAATATAATTTCCTCACTGAATGTATGTATGCTGAATCCTCTTCCTCTCATGAGTCAATAATCAAGAAATGAAGAACAAAAATTTGCATCCGATAGATAAATATCTTTCTCCTCCAAAGTTTTCTTGCCACATTCAACATGGCAATCATACACTCATGATACTTTTCCCCCTATTATCATCATCTATTCCTGTTGACCCCAATAATTGCAATCATTGTTTCTGCTTACATCGAAAAGCATCATCTTAATTTTGTGGAACAATTTACTATGGCATCATCCAAGAGGCAGAGATAATTTGAAGCTACTGTAATCCGTCAAGAAGGAGGAGAGGAGAAGAAAAATTTTTCATCCAGAAAACTACATCTCATCAATCGAACTCTTTTCATGATGGCAATCATCGAATGTTATTCCAGTGAAGCGTCAATGGGGATCACAGAATGTTGTATGTTGCTATCATTATTTCGATCGCTGATTTCAGTAAAAGAGGGGAGAAGAAATCACAAAATGACCATTGAGTAGAGTAAAGTAATTAATCATGACACTAATTAGATTTTCTTGGATACACCAGATCGAAGTCTTGAAAGAAGAGAGAGAGAAGGATCTTTTTGCTGGTAAAGGAAAGACAATGCATCCAACATCCGGTATCCAGCATCTTTTATTCTTCTTTTTCTCCTCTCTCTCTCTCCATCTATCTCGCTCCTACTTTTCCTCCTCCGCATCTATCCTCATATTCCTTAAGAAGACTAGTAACTTTACTTTCCTGACACTATAAACAGTCTAGTGAACGGACTTGATTTTTGGCCAATGTATCTCTCTTTTTCATTGCCTCAAAAGATTCTCATCTGATGGCCTGGAGCCTCTAAAGTGTCCATTTCCGATCACCGAAAAGAGATTTGCTTTGATCGTTGAGGATGTTTAGGCAAAGATGTTCTCTACGTGAATGCTCATTTCGTTTCCTTTTCGAGATGCTTACTTTCTCGATCTCTCTCTTTTCACTTACTCTCTTAAATGATGGAGTTAAGCTATCATCTCATGAAAAACTGGGTATAAGTAATATTATCAAGAAATGTCCAAATGATATCAACGCCTCTTTTCCATTACACAGATTTCTCTCTCTCTCTCTCTCTCTCTCTCTCTCTCTCTCTCTCTCTCTCTCTCTCATGGAAAGTAAAAGCAATGGAAAAAATATCTTTTTTCCTGCCTAACTATGAATTCAGCTCACAAAATTGACCAAAATTAGTGTGTATGTGTATATATACGTATGTGTGGTGTGTATTGAATTTCTTGATAGGGCGAAAGATCATAGTCCTCTTGGCAGAGAGAGATTTTCAATGTTTGCCAAAGCAATTAGTCAATAGACTTGGTCGCATACACATTTTTTATGGTTCTCAACTAACTTTCTTTTTCTTCTTCTTTTCTCTTCCTCACTACTACTCACTTCGCTCATTCCATGGTAATCTGAGGCTCATATCTTGCTCAATATCTTGGCCAGAATAAATCAGAGAGAGCCACATTGGTAAACCGAATACTCTCTCCATCGACACTGTACACACGTATCTTGCCTGCCTTACTGGTCAATGAGAGAAGGTAAAAGTTCTGAAGCCCATTCATGCTCATTCAATATCAGCCAGTGAACCTCAAATACCTGATATTGCCGCCTGTATTTTAATGGGCTTCACAAATTTTGGATCACGTTTACCAAGTGATTTTAGAGTGAGAAGAACTATTTTGTAAGCTCTACTTTTTTTTGCCTCCTTATATAATAACAGCGAATCGAATATTTTTCAATTCACATTCGTTTTCTCACTTCATTCGAAAAAACTTCCCTTTTTTCTCACCTATGCACACACACTCACATTCCGAAAGAAGAAAAAAATTCAAACACTCATAACACCGGTCATGATTGCTGATGATTCTTGCAATACTGAAAAGAGTGTTGAACGCAAAATTCATTCGATCTTGATTCATGAGTTCCGGTCAAGAACCGTAGAAAAATTTCCTTAGAAATCTCTCACCCCATGTGCCAGGTACTGTGAAATAATCACCATGAAAATGTACTCTCAATTCATACTCATATGGTGTGAAGTTTTATCCATTTTGACTCAAATTCTCTTCACAAAACTGATCTCTCTCCAGTTTACAATTTTCTGCTCGATACATTATCATCATTGACTCTGGAAAAACCGTTCAGTTGACTTCGAAAAAGATAGAAAAGAGAGAATGTCTCTCTCTTCAAATATCAACCAAAACAGTCTAGGGAATGCATGTATCAATCATCTTTGCAGCTTTCACTTGGACTCGATCACACAGAGGAGGACATCGAAATTGACTTGTGTGTGTATATGTGTGTGTATGTGGATATAGTAGCTGGAAAAAGTAAATCAAATTATACTCACCCTTTCCACATGAACTGGTACACTCTGAATAATTCGCTTGCCATTGATAGGCACCATTTTTACATGTGCTTCCGTTACCACCGCATACTCCACACTCATCGATCTTCTTGCCAGAACCTATTTCCAGGTCACAGCCTACGGCCTATCGGGTGTATGAGAGGCATAGAAGAAGAAGAAAATTTGCATACAATTGAGAGAGTGAATGAGGAGATGACACTGAATGAATGTGATCAAGCAGCTCGATGTCGATCACAGATATATATATCATTTACACACACACAGACACAATATTCAAGATAGAGCTTCAATCATGCTTTGCTCTCATGCGATTCGAAGAGCATTGAATAAAGCCCATGTGTATAAGAGTGGATGTGTGTGTGTGTGTGTATGATCAAACAATTAAGTGGAGCAAATTTACTTACAATACAAACTCCACCGATGCAAATATCGTATGAATTTTGTCCACACTTTGTGCCATCGGCAAAATGTTCTCCCCATTGGACCAATAAATTGTGTGATTTTGCCTTACAGGTTAAATTGCATGGATTTTGTCGATCTCGATGTGGTAACCATTGATAATATACACCGTTAAACTTTCTCGAATTGAATTGTGCACACTGAGCTGCTCTCAGGTCAATTTCATTTGAACATGGCTGTGTATGATAGGTGAAAGAGAGAGAGAGAGGAAGAGAAAGAGAAAGAGAATGAAGCAAAAGAGTTAGACTATCACAAATGTATATCATGATAGTTGAAGGAGGAGAAGAGAAAGAAAGATACAGAATTGGAAAAACTTAATCAATTGTGAAAAAACAGTGTATCTAATGATGAAAATGTCTATACGTTCGCGTGTACAAGTAGTCCAAGAAGGAAGCAAAATGTTTCATATCATTCGCTTTTCGATTGTGAAAATTCACTGGATCGAAACATCTTCCACACAGATCAGAACTTGATGGTAGCTATCACTGAATTGTGATGTTCCTCTAGAAGAAAGAAAAAGATATTTTCGCTTCCCTGGATTCTTCCCTTTATTTCTTTCTCACTAGTATCTCTAATTTCCGGCTATTTAGCCAAAGCCTCCACCATCTTCACCATTCGATACAGTTGAGAAAATGTTCTACTTCATATCTACCAGAATACTGGGTGATAATATAACATTTTCAATGATTTATCATTTATGGCGTGCTAAAATGAATGCAATTCGGTGTAAGCTTTACGAAAAGTTTTCGTTCCAAAGAGAGAGAGAAAGTAAGTTCCTCCAGTCATTCTAGTCATCATCAAAATGAAGCACATAATAAGAAATGATCAAATAAATACCAGCTACTTGACTATGGCTATCATTATGATACAGTTCAGCAGATATTATTTGGGGAGATAAAAATATTTGATTATGTGCAATGGAAATGGGTAAAAATTTTGATACAAGTTTTGTTACTCTGCTTGTATAAACACTTACCTCAATATTACAAATCTTATATCTGGTTGATGAGCTACCATCACATCCATCAGATGATAGACATTTCCTATGACTACAGCTTATTCCGCCATCACATGGTTTGGAACATTCTGACCATGGACCCCATTCGGACCAGTTACCAGGTTGAATTTTTATGGATAAATTTTGGTTCCCATCAAAAGAGAAAGATGAGCTTGTATCGGAAGTCTGATGGAAAAAGAGGAAGGAGGAAGAGAGAAAGAAAAAATAGAATAAAATGAAAAAGTTCAGTCTTGCTGATATAATCATTTGGGAATTAAAATCGAAATTCTTCTCATAGTATCCAATTTTATTACACAAAATTGAAGAAAAAAGAGAGAGAGACAGAAAGAAAAGAAGGGAGAGATATTCGATTCGCTCTAGAAAATAAGATGAAAAGATTTGATCTTCTTTACATGATAAAATTTCGTCTCTGTCATCACTTCTTCTTCTCCATTCTCCATCTATCTGTCCTACGCATATTTGAATGCCCATCACAGATCGATGCGTCAGGAATCAGAGTATTCCTTGCAACTTTTGAACCTTCCTTATAGACTAGATAAATTGGACATGTTTTTGAGGGAAAAAAGAACGTTCTCTTTCATGGTTGAGAATTTTACAGGGAAAGAGAATGAGAAAGAAAAAAAAGTGGATGAAAAGAGAGCTTGTGAACACCAGATTTCGGAAAGAAGGGAAGAGTCCGGAAAAAGGATTCACTGGTCAACTATTGATCGATTCTATCTATCTATCTATCTGAGTAAGAGAGAATTGATATCTTTTGAATTGATCGGAACGTTATGGAAGAGTAGTTCGATAGCAAGATCGTCTAGACAAGGGATACAATAATGGTGATCAAAAAAAGATGTGACAATTCTGCTTGATAGATTCGATGATTTGAGGTCTTAAAGAGATTGATATATAAGTCATAAAAGATGACTCCTGAATTCCATCAAATCAGGGATGAGAAATTTGTTCGAAATCATTTTCAAAAAGGTCATTAATAGAGCCATTTGAAATGATATGACCCAATTATCGAATTAAAAGACACATCTCAACATTCACATTTCATTGATATTATTTCCACTAAAATAGTGTCCATAAAATGATGCTCATCAAAAGATGAAGAGTTGCTTCTTCCACCATGATGACAGCATGTGGGAGTCAATGTATTTACGGAAATGGGAATAAAAATGAACCCAGAACATGACAAAGATGATAATCAGAGATGTTCAGCTTTTCTTTCACCATTATATATAAATCGATGAGAAAAATGCTCAATGACCGAAAAAGTTGAGGAAACAATCTTTTTTTCTCTCTCTCTCTCTCTCTCTCTCTCTCTCTTTCTCTCTTTCTTTCTATCTCTCCTTCGTTTTCACAATATTTTGGACAAACATGTATCCAATTCATGGATAGCAATTCTTGCCTGTCAAGCAAGGAGGATATCTCTCTTTTCTCCATTCTCTCTCTCTCTCTCTCTCTCTCTCTCTCTCTCTCTCTCTCCTCTCATTAGATGCACTGTATTCAATGTCCACTTCATGTGCATGCCTTAGCCACCCACCGGGCATTCAGTGAGAAATTGCTTGTGCCTTGGCTGTCGAGTTTGGACCGGCGAAAAGCCTCGCGGGATGAAGTGAGGAAGAGAATGCCTCGAACAAGAAGAGGAGGAAGAAGAAGATGGAGAAGAAAGAGTAAGCAAGTAAGTAAGAAAGAAAGAAAGAAAGAAAGAAAGAGAGAGAGAGAGAGAGAGAGAGAGAGAGAGAGAGAGAGAGAGAGAGAGAGAGAGATGGGCGAGATGTGACCTGCTGAGGTCCCGATGGGTGGGGGTCGATCATGACAATTGTTGGTGTCCATGCATGTTGCCACAGTGAATTTAAGTGTGTGTGTACATGGCAAGTCAGCATGCAGATTGTCATTCTTTTTTGCTTATTATTCATCATCTTCATCTGTACATTCTCTTGTCGTTTTCAAATCAAGTCTCCACTAACTAAGGCCAAAAGTTTGTGTACGATATGATCCTTTTGGCTGATTTTTTTTTCTCCTTCTTTTTCTTCTTTCGTTCTCCACCTTGCTTTGCTCACTGATTTGGCCATTATCAAGTGACCCAATCTAGGGTCACTCTATTGCCATTGTCTTGGTCAATCGGAAGAGAAAAAGTAAGAGAAAAGAAAGAGACAACAACGGACTGAGCACACACACACATACACATACAAAAGCAATAGGGCAAAGGAAAATAGCCTCAGGCTAATAGTCATCGACCGGCTGTGTTTGTATGTTTGGACGACCTCTTCATGTTTATGTGTGTGAATTGAGACATTCATTTGATGACACTGATGGACAGTAGGCATTATAATTCATCCATTCGATTGGCATGAAGAAGACATCATTTTCATCTTCTAACTGAATGGTCATTTTGAGATACAAAAATTTTGGCCACCTGCATTCTCGAGTTAAGAGAGAAAATATCTACAAATCATGTTCACTGATGTTGGCAGATTTATCGTCAAACTATGGATGATTAAGTATCACGAAGTGTGCTTATACCATAATGTATTATCCGAGTATCTGTTCAGACTTCTCCTCTCGCTCCATCATGGTATGTGTATATTTTTTCATGATATTCGGAAGAAGATGAAGTTTCTACCACCCACCGAAACGATTAACGGTTATAGCTCGGACAAGCGACTCTTTAGTGGAGGATATCATGAAGATTAGTGTCAATCGAGTGCTGATTCCATCTCATCGTGTTCATGTATTACTATTTCTCAGATATGGAATAAAATAAACGCTGAACGAAAGATAATCACCGATAGGGAATCATTTTTGAACTTATTCCCCCAAATGATCACTTCATTCTCCAAAATTTCAACTCAATTTGATCCCGTGTAAGCCTTTGATCTGTTTTCCTTTCCTTTCTCCAGAGAAATAACCTATGTTTCTCATTGAATATAAATTTTATCTGATTAAAATTTGCTCACACTTTGACTGCGGTTAATTCATATTAAACAGGTAATCACTGTCAAGAGAATATGGTTCACTCATGATGCAATTCACAGCATCAATTTAAGTCCATATCCGATTGCAAAGTGGAAGACATGCAGACTTTTTTTCTCTCTAATTTGCTTCAAGGCACACTCGATTTCATCAACTTACAGATGACAAGTTGAGCGGTATACATTAGGAAGAAAATTTTTTCCCTGTCATGCTGATTGAACATTAATTTTGGGACCCTCTCTTCCTCTCTTCCTCTCCTTTACCTCTTTTTGAACGACTGCAAAACCCTTTTTCAAAGCATACTGGTGTGTATACAGTTGAACAGAATTGTAAGAGTGAGCTTTTCTCGTGGAGAGTAATAAAACACATTTATTTGAATGAAGAATCTTCCATGAATTATCGTCCTCGATGGTTGCGATTCTAACAGACAGTATGCAATGATTGCTAGTATATGTAAGAGAAAGCATTTTCAGTTCTCTCTCTCTCTCTCTGACTTCAACTGTTGGGACTAGATAGCTAGCTTTAATTATTAGTCTGAGTTTTCATTTGCTTTCATTTGGATCGTTCTATTTCTCTCTCTCTCTCTCTTCCTCATCTCACATTCATTCTCTCTCATCCTCATCTTTTTTCATCCCTTTCACTCCAGTCAAGTCCACCGGGAATGCTACATGGAGAATCAAGCGGCATGGTGTGTGTATGTGAGCGATCCATGATGAATGGTGGATAGCTTCAGTATTCTATGTGTTTGTTGATTGTTAGTCATTTGATCCTAGACTCGCTCCCGCCTGTATCTGCTTCATAAACAATGATAATGATGATGAATAATTAACATGCCTCGATTAAAAGCGGCTAACATTACTTGCAAATGCACGAACACTCGATGTCAACTGAGAGAGAAAGAGAGACCTCGGAACCTGGTAGTCGTGAGTATCTCTCTCTTTCAATTTCTATTCTCATGGAGGAGAGAGAATTTGAATAACTCATGTTTTTTCTAGAGAAAAATGTGTTCCATCATGTTTCGGCCATTCTTTAGCTTATCCATTTACATGTGATATGATCTGTTTCGTTCACTTTCGAATTCTGCGACCATATATATATTCTTTCTATCTCGGAATGGTATTTTAGTGGAAATAGCAGCAACTTTTCACCCTTTACTTATTCTCTCATTCTCTTTACTCGCTTATTCTTCGTTTCGTCCGCTTATAAATTCTCTTTTGTACGTCAGAATCAGAGTACATGAGTATTTGCTTACAGCTCTGTTGCTGGAGAAAGAATGGATGATGTTATCCAGACACTTGAATCTCATCTCATTCCCGAGAGTAGAGAGTACTCCAGCATCTTCACTCTAAATTCCATCATCTGAAGACCATACTCCTCGGATCTTCCAGTAGAGCATCAATGTTTAAGCTTTCCTCCATATCGTCAAGTGATTCAAAAATATACATGTTTACACATATATTTTACAAAGCTTTCATAATATTCATTCATCTAATTTTGAAAGATTTTGAATCCTGAAACAATTCATTCTTCCGACAAATTTGAACTAAAATCCCTGAGAGAACAAGGCACACACACTTTTGTGTTTCTCTTTTTTCACCCAGCATTTCCAAGAAATTGATTCTAGCTCATTAAAATATCAAGCTTACAAGAATCTTGAGAATATGTGGGACAAAATATTGTATGTTAAGCCTTCTTATATGCGTATTGCTCAAAAATTATTCTCAATCTCAACACTTTATTGAGAAAGAAAGGGAAGAGAGAGAAACAGAGACAGAAAAGAGAGATGAAAAGATAACAGTCTCATCGATCCAATGTTTTCTCATGATGCTCTAAGCATTTGTTCCACACACAAACACAGACAGACACAGTTATTCCTCGAGCCACTTCATATTATCATTTATCGTGATTCTCATTCATAGCTTTCTATATGAGAGCATGTAAGTATTCATGATGACATTGTTAGCAGATTTTTGTAGCTCAAATCTTTCTCCTCCTTCTCTTCCACCCCTTCCACTCTTCTTCCCTTTAGCACCATGAACAGTCAATTGATAAGAGTGTCCGAAACAAATCTTTTCCATTGCCTCCCACTCCTAATGATCGAATACCCGAAAGCAATGAATTCGAAAAAGAGAGAATAGAAAGAGAGAGAGGGAGAAAAATCTATGACAAGTCCCATGGCAAGAGAGCATAGATCTCTCTCTCCTCTTACTCTTCTCTCTGTATTCCTTTTTCACAATTGAATGGTTAGTGGGTGGTACTGATAGCCTTCTTACTTCAGTTGATATATATTCTCTCTCCCCTCCTTATTCGTGTGAGACATAGAGTTCCTTCTTCTAGGACTCAAGTTTTTGCCTTTTCTCTCTTGCCGCTTGTGAAACTCTTCACACTTTTTCTTTCCATAGACATGAACAAATCACACTAAAATACATAGAAAGAGAAAGAG
>QZCP01000022.1:12686-40437 GCA_003956705.1 Brevipalpus yothersi | reverse complement strand
TTGCGTGTGTATGTGTCTCTGGGATGTGTGTTTACCGATCGACAAAAGAGAGAGAGAGAGAGAGAGAGAGAGAGAGAGAGAGAGAGAGAGAGAAATTCTCATCATTGTATGTGTGTTCATCTTATTTCAGATGATTTCGATGGAATAAAAGTGCAAACCCTCGAATCTGTTTCAAATTCTTTTAGAGCGTTTCATGATCGATGTTGTTAGAAAAAAAGAGAAAAAAAGTTTCGCCTTCTTATTTTACTCATCCCTCTCTCCCACACATACACAAACAGCATCCCTATTCTCCAGCATCCACTTTTCCTCTCATACTACACACACTATTGATTGCTTACCCTTGCTTTCACTTTACGATGCAATGTTCTAGCCATTTTCTCCTGTGTCTATGTGTGTATATTCTCAATGTTGTTGTCTCATCGTTGTTGTTGGAAAAAGAGAGAGAGAGAGAGAGAGAGAGAGATGTGAAAGTAGGATCGATGAAGTCATTGGTCTTTCATCGAATTAGTTTTTCTCTCAACCACAATTGCTCTGGAGAGAGAGAATAAGATAGCGAAGTGGATAGAGAGAGAGAGAGAGAGAGAGAGAGAGACAAAGTTTATGAGTCTGACTCGCTTGACTTTCTCTAGTAAACTACTAGTACAAGTAGTACTAGAAAGTAGAACCATTGCCGCTCGGTCAATCTGATGAGAAGATGTACAACATGATCTCATCTAATGATAAGCGAATGTTGTCCATTACTTTCACTCCACTTTCCCTGTGAGATGACCAAATCGAATGACCCACTACATATAATATGGTACATTTTTTTCGCTTGTGGGTTTGTGTACTCTTTCTTTTTCTCTCTCTCTCGCTTTCAAGTCGAAAAATTTTCCCTTTTCTATGTTTATATTTCTCACCACTTCATTTCTATCACTTGTGTTTCACACTTACTGACCCTACTGTTTAACCCTACACATACACACATTCATTCATCAGTTCATGATATGTGTGCTCACTTAACAATAATGTCAACCTCTTGGAATGCGTGTGTGTGTATGTGATTTGGTACACTATTTCATCTTCATCGTCATGTTGCGTGAAGTAGCATCATAACCTCGTTCTGGAGACGACAATATTCGGAAAAATTTTCCCTTCGCAATAACACAATCTGTGAAAAGACTTTCTAAGCAAAAAATAGGACAGATTTTGTGACGCAATTCAAATCATGCCGATGGATGCTGTTCTCTTCTCCGAACCCAACTTTGAAAAAGGAAAGAAGGAGAATTTTTATAGCTCATTGAGAAAGATGTGAATCTGAGTTTGAATCATAAATTATTGTCAACCATAACAGTATCCACCATAATCAAGTCATTGATAGGGAAAATTTATATTCTCACATTGTATGTGAGTATATTTATATAAATATATGCATGCAGAAGAGAGGAGGATATATTTGAGAAGATAGATCGAGAATATATATTACTTTTTATGTCTTTTTTTACTCACTTTTTTCAAGTTTTCTTTGGTATTTTTTATGTGCGAAGAAGTGACATCAGAATCTGAAATTTTTGATGAAATTCTTTCAGGCCCATTGCCATGTTTAAGGTCATTCTCAGATTCTGACCAATTGTCAGTGAGCAACGCTGTGACACCATTCAAAGTAAGGCTCAATATTAAAATAATCTGTAAACGAAGAAGAAAGAAAGAAAGAAGAAAAAAATATTCAAATTAGTATTGCGATAATTCTTGACACTTTTGTTGAAGATTATTTGCTTTGGAATACATTCAAACGTTGCTGCAATATGTGTGTATGGTATATATATTCTGAATCTCGATGCAAACATTCACTGTATACAAAATATTATTATTTAAATATTTTTACGCATTCAGCGCTACATTTATTTGTATTATTATTATTTGGAAACAAGAATATGCATATCCCAGATAAATCCCGTTCCGTTGAACAAATATGAATATATATATATGCGCCTGAACGTTTTCATGATAATGGTGTATAAATGTCAATGATGGTGGAAAATCAAATCATGTATGAATCCACATGGGATCGGTATTCATCATAACACACACGAATATCATACACATATACACACGCACACACATTTATCCGAAGTGATAATAAGTTTGATTGCAATGGAATCCACCAAGAATCGATTCAACATACTGGGGATATATATATATTCCTTTGGAATGTGACAAGAAAAAATATATCTATCCACTAGTATAGCACACTTAATCCATTTGATCTCGACCGGTAAGAAGGATAACCAATTTGATACTTGATCCATCATATTGGACAAATATCAAATATTTTTCAAATAAGTCTCATATATCATCATCATCTTTATCTTTTCCTTCTTCTTCAATGGAAAAAGTTTCCAAATAATAATTTGAGTGGATCAAAATGTTTACTGTATGGATTCCATATCCATTTCACAACTTGATAACATTTAACAAGATTGAAAACTTTCTATTCCAAACTTTTTACCCTCACTGATAAATCTTTAGATTCATTCTCAGATTTTTTTCTTCACTTTCCTTTCTTCTAGCTTGGACGTAAGAATCTTGACCAAAATTCCTTTCTTCCCCAAAAAGTCTAAACTGTGTAGAAATCAATCCACTTCAAGAGTAAAATAGTTGCAATTCCAACACTACATCTCCACTTATTTTCACACACATTTATATATAGCCCATTCAGAGAGAGAGTCAAAAAGCATTCACACAAGTTAGTGCACTAGATTCACTCGATTACAGACTGAACGTGAGTAAAATATTTGTTTTTGGTTAGAGAACAATTTTCGGCATAGTAACTGAAATCATAGATAGAGTAGAGGAGGGAAACAGTTTTCACAATGATAAAGACTCTCAATAGCAAAGATGGAATAAAATTCGGCATCATAATTTTAAGTTGAACCAATTGCATTCCAATCGTTCTTTTTTGGTTATTTATTCATTGATGGTAAACGCGATTACTTTCATCTCTCTCACTCTTTTTCAGTCTCGATCAACTCTCATCGAAAGCCCATCACGTCCATAGTTTGGGTCTCCAGCTAACTTTGGAAGAGAGAGAGAATCACGAAAGTCGACCAACTAAGTAGAGAATAGTTGTTACTTTTACTATTGTTGATGATGCTAGTTTCATGTGAGAGTGTTATGAGAGAGGGAAAGATGAGAGATGAGAGATGCGGGAAAAAAGATGGAATAAGAGGGGAAAATGTTCCAGCAACAACGATAAACACAAGCACATCCATGCCACAGGGCTAGAGCATGCATGTGTCTTTTTCTCTTTCTCTTCTCTTTGAGTCAAGAAAGATGGGTTGAGAAAAAGATCAGAAGAAATATATCACAACACATACAAGTGAAAGAACCATTAAGGATGAAGAGTTAGAATCGAACACATATACTAGAAAAGAATAGCCCAATAGTTGTTTCCTCTCTTATATTTTAGAAAAGTAATACTTTCACTCCTCCAATCATAACTTCCATTGCATCATCTCTGTACAATTTCACAATCTATTCTGGAAGTGAGAGAATATCAGAAAGAGAAAAAGAGAGAAAGTTTGTGGAAATAGTGAAAAGGAACTCACTTCCAGATTGTCACTCTCATCTGGACTCTGATATCAGTATTCCCATAGTTGCATGGGAGTTTATCTCGTAGCTGGATTCGGGAATAGAGTGGCATAGGGATCAAATGCTTACATGGTGTATACACATATACTTATACCCAGATATTCAGATTATTACTACAGCAAGTGGATAAAAGAGTACCTTCAATAACTTGAGGCTAAAGATCGGAGGGAAGAGCAATAAAATCATCAAATCAAATGGGGAGAAAGTGAGAGAAAAAAGAAAGAAAGAGAAAGAGAGAGAAGTCTATGTTGATGATGAAATATACTGTTATATTATGGATGTATTATATGGATTCATCATCGTACGACAGTGATAATTCATTGTTCTTGTCTAATTTGCTAGTTTGATTGAAAAAAATAGTGCATATTTAATGATTACTTTTTTCCATCAAAAATTTATCTCTTCTCAATGAATATATCATTACGACTACTACTAGTACTGCTACTGCAATGCTACTACTATATTTATATGGTTTCAGATTCAAGACAAGCGATCATCAGAGTATTTGTCGACAAAATTGTTCCATGTGTGTGCAATTATCACTCACATCTCGTTCATTTGAACC
Source organism: Brevipalpus yothersi (assembly GCA_003956705.1). Lineage (NCBI taxonomy): Eukaryota > Metazoa > Arthropoda > Arachnida > Trombidiformes > Tenuipalpidae > Brevipalpus > Brevipalpus yothersi. Next base: position 36,242 of record QZCP01000022.1, on the reverse strand, counting down.
GAAAGAATACGAATGAGCACACACAGAAATCCAAGAGCTATTCTTCAAACTTTCTCTCTCCTTTCTCTGATGAATTATGAGGCTGAATTATCAAAATTATACGGAACATTGGCTTGTGCAATGTGTGAATATCAATCGAAAGTGGTAAGAGAGAGAGAGAGAGAGAGAGAGAGAGAGAGAGAGAGAGAAAGGGAAGCAGATAGCAGATAGCGAAACATATTCCAACCAACTGTTCAGATTCTTTCCCCAGATTCACTCATACACACACACACAATTCAGCTTACATAGCCCAAGGCCAATAAGATTGGATGAGGAAAAGAGAAATCAGGAAGGATGCAACGATGATTGAGTGGATCATTGTGCAACTCTACACCCGAAACTGTATGTGTGTGTACTTGCTGTTGTTACCTATCGCCTGTCGACTTGGTGACACAATCGAGAAAAGAGGATCCAATCAGTACCTAAAATGACATGTCCTCAAGAGATTCTTCCCTTTTTTTGGGGTGAAGATAGAAGTTCCCAAAAAATTATCCAACATCCGACAGGCACCAGTAACAACAAGAGGCTATTCCATGAAACACCTGAGGCATCGAAATTTTTTGCTCTCTCTTCTTCAAGAGAAAGGAAAATATACTGAATTGATCAAACCTTTGCCATGAAAAACTTTTCTTCTTTCTCTGTACAATTGTTAGCTCACTTTTTTTCAAAATTTTTTCATTCTCTCGATTATTCAAATGAACACTAAGGAATACCTCTACTACTAGGTGAGATAGATTTTCCATGAATCACAGGATGTAAAATGATGGCTTCTGGTGAAAGAAAAAATTTTTCATCCATCTTTAGGGCTCCACACAATTCTTCTATTCTATATTATTTATCACCACTCTTCATCACCACCATTCGAGGCCCATCCGATTATTATTCTTTTTTCTTCTATCCTTCAACAAGTGGAGTGAAACAATGAATACATACACACATAACAGTGTATTTATTGAATGATTGTTATCATTCATATGCACTTTTGGCCAGTGTCTAAGGAAATAACTGACAAAATGTGCCTCAAAAATTTGATGTATAAAGAGGAACCAGAAAAAAAACAAGTTAAGCTCCAATTCAGATTGTGAATGTGTATATTTGTTTTGATTCAGGATAGAACAAATGAGTGAGTGTTTGAAATCAAATGTTTACTCACAAATCGAAATAAGAGAGAGAGAGATGAAAGCATCCAATGTTTGATGGTGATCAAAGTGAAAGTAACTCATCATTTTTTCTTCTCTCATCAAGACTATACTCACAATTCTGACAACAACAATTCACACTGGATGAGGGAAGAAAGGAGGCTTGAGTTGAAGTTTTCCATAAAAGTTTGTATAAGTTTTGTTCTGTTTAGAGGATATCTCCTGTTTTGGTGATGATTTTTACAAACTTTCCCTATCTCTCTTGGCTACCTCTCCATGGAACACTGATGATAAATTCTAGACCCTGCAAACCCATCATCTGAATTGAGCTTTGAAACCGATTCCATGGTGGGAGTACAGACCACTCACCATTAAGTATCCAAAATTTGAACAGTGATGTGTAAGGTTTGTATGCTTTCTTTCACCTCTCTCTCTCCCTCTTTTTCTCTTCTGTGTTATGATTGAGGCTGTTTTCGGAATCAATTCTGTAGATGGATGAATGATGGACTCAAGACTGTTGAGAAAAACTGAGCATCTTTCTTCTTCTTTTCAAACAGTAGCAAACCACATCTTTTTGCAAAGAGGCTTGTAAATTTTCGAGGATAGAACCCGGAAGAGACTTGAGGAGAGTGTCTCAAGCAAATAGGAATGGATCACAAACATAGAGAAGAGTAGAGAAAAATTAAAATTTCGAATCAAATTTCATTCTTTGAATCTTTTCGGATTACTTCTTGTCTATAAAACTTTCTAGGCATGATTTTTTGATGATGCTGGGAGATTCATGTCAAAGTCGCATCAAAAAGGAGACGAAAAATTGAGCCTCAATTTGATTAGCTCCATTCTTCACATAGTTTCACTATCAAACTCATTCTTTTTCACTTTTTTACCGTCTTTTTCTCTCATCTCTCTACTTTACCATCTGAAAAATATTTACCGAAGATGCTTCCTTCACATTCCTCCTTCTTCCGTTCTCCCTTTTTCTCTGTGTACCTGTGTTATCCTCATCTCGAATCTTTCTTTTTCTTTTGTTTTTTCTTTTTCCAACATCGTTCAATCACTCAATGTGTTCTCTGTGTTACTCCCCTGACTGTGTGTACACGAATCTCATTCATCTATTCATCGAAGCTCAGATAAGAACAGTGAGTTGATTAGCAAATTGCTCTCCTGGGCATACAGAAGATTCAGAAACAGAAAGAGAGAGAGAACAGAGAACAGAGATCACATCCAGAGAGGGCTTGGAAAAGGCGGGAAAAACAGAGGCCAAGCCGAAAGGAATGAAAAAAGTTGCCCTAATCTAATCATAATGAATCCTTAGAGGTGAGAAGCTGGTGTATAAGATGAGAAAGAAGAAGCAAGAAGAAGAAGAAGAAGAAGTTGCCTTTTCCATTTCCAAGATCGCTCCTTCTTTCTCCAACAACATTGTACTAATTGAGTTCATGGGGATGAATCTGATCGCTTGGTGTGAAAAATCCATTCTTGCAGACACACTTAACTTTGAGTTCTCATCTTCTATCTTCTTTCTCTCTTCTCTTTCTTCTCTCATACTTCTACATACTCTCCTCTTAGTTTCTACTTATTCCTCATGTTTCTCTCTGTCCCTCATCTTTTATCTACAACTCCCCTTCTCTCTCTCTATCATCTTAAGTTGATCAACAATATACACACAAACTTCTTCTATAGAAGATATAAGCTCTATTGAGTGCTGATTTCTCTCTCTCTCTCTTCAATAGTTAAGCATCAAGAATTCATTTGTTTTATCAATGATATCCGCACTTTGTGTATGGGAAAGCTTTCGATCAGAATTCTTCACTTGTATTCCTCTCTTACTTACTTACACACAATTGTAAGGGTCAGTCTGATGGGTATCATAAAACCTCACACACATATCTGGAGAGACTAGCATCTAGAATAGAGCCAAGAACATGTTTTTATTTAGTTAATCGATTATAAGTCGAGGAGGGGTTGGGGTGGGGAAAATAGATGTTTGACTTCAGTGGTTAGGCGATACTTCTGTAAAAGCAGATCCTAGAGCAGCTGAAGTTCTGATTTCTCAGATCAAACAATCTATTAAGATAGAGTAAAAATAGGGGAATCAGTATGTTCGAATAATAGTTATGAAATTATAGTTGTTCTGTGATGTTAGAAGGGGCTAAAAGCAGACGAGCCATGTGGTTGGTGGAGCTGTGTTTTTAGGGATGATTACTTCTTTTTCTTTTTATCATTTGGCAGCAATTCTTTTAGGTCACAGTAGCCTCTGCTGCTTCTTTTACGAGTAGCAGGGGCTTTTTTATCTTTACCATTAGCTTGCTTGCTTTCATCGTCGCTGGAAGTGTGGCCATCACTATCGATTCGGTTACTTTTATTGAAACTTTTAGGTTTGACTTGAGACATCAGGTCCAAATCCCCTACATTTCCGGGAGGATCATCTTCCACTCGTCCACCAGGTCCGGTACTTGGTTCAGTAGGCTGCACTCTCTTTGGTGTACCTGCAGGTTCAGTCTGCTCGGTGCTGCATAGTTGCAAGGGCACCACCAGCTTATCATTAGGTGGGATGTTCTTAGGTGGGCTTTGAATGAGTTCACCAGGAGGTTTGCGCTTGGACAAAATGGGCAGCGGTACTTTCGATTGATCATCATCAGTTCCAGTGGTATTATCGCTTCCAGACACACGTGATTCATCCAAACCTTTTCTCTCTCCAGCATCATCAGGAAGATTTTCAGGATTTCCACCGGCGTTGGCATTAGGTGGGATGTCTGCTTGATTGGTTTCATCGACTTTATTTCGTGAATCGAGGGGTAAGTTCCCAGATCCGACTTTGCTCTTTCCAGCCAGATTCTCAACAGCTTCTCCAGTGCTATCCTCTGGAATTTCCAGGTCTCGAACCTTCCTTGAATATTTTTGGTGATTCGCCCCACTGGTTCCGACAGATTGTTCATCTCGTTCATTGACGTGTCCTGACGGATTACATCGCACTTTCTCACTTTTCGAGATGTCTTCAGCTGATCCAATTCTTTCAATGTGGGTGCGCGATTGTCTATTCTCAACCTTTTTATCTTCTTTCTTTTCGAGCTTCGGGTAGGTTCCGCATTCTCTTCTGCTTCTTTCTCGCTCTCTTCCTCGCTCTCTATCTCTCTTAACCTCTTTTTCACCATATTTACCGAATCTGGTTTCCTTTTTCTCTTCTCTTTCTCTAGATCTGAGGTGGTCCCCTGCAATATCGACTCTATTGCTGACTCTATCTCTAGTTCCGCGTCTAGGAGATCGATATTGTGTGCGGTCACGGCTAAACCTTTTGAATTCACGAGATTCTCGGCGTCTGAAACTTCTGGGCAATTCAACACTGCTAGTGAGCTCGTGTCTGGTAGGGTGTCTATCATATCTATTACTACCGTTGCTCCACTTGGCAACATGGGAGGGAGTAGATCGATGGGTACCTGATCTGGGTTCATTGTATACAGAAGGTTGGTATCTTGGGGATTCAAGGGTTCTGGGGTTGATATCACTATTTCTTCCATAATTATAATACCTTTGTTTTGAAGGAGATTCACTCTTATTTCGAGATCGGGATTTCTGTGGGCAACTAGATGAATGGTGGCTTGGTTGAGTTGAGCCAGGAAAGCTTTCAGACCACTCTTGAGAAAGAAGATTGTTGTATTGGTTGGTAGCGGATGGTTTATTTACTTTTACAATACTCGTGATCAAATCACTGAGGCCAGCTATAACTTTAACCAGTTCACTCATAACTCAATCACTCAAATTAATAAGGTTTTTAACTTTGAATAGGAAATCTTGATTCAGATTCCGGAGTTTGTAAATATCGCTAAAGAAAGGGCATAAATTTTCACATGAAGTTGATATTTTGCCAATCATCAATGGAGTGATGTGCTCACAGCAACCTCTGATCAATTTTTCAGTATTGACATGCGTGGCACAATGTTTGCAAGTAGGAATGTTGGGGCAGTTTTCATGCCAACACCCACTGGCCATGGCAATACTAAAGAGGTCAAATCTCCTGAGATTGTGCCAGGTCAGGGCCTTAAAGTTGGTTCGTAGAAGGAATTTTAGGTAAAAGTTTTCCTCCTTTTCAGACAGGTCAAGATCATAGATAGTTCTTTCCAAGAACCAGTGGAGTGAAGAGTTTTCAGGTACGTATCTCCTCGCAGTTTCTCTTTTTTCTTTTGGAATGCTGAATGGAATTTTCTCATACTTGTGAAACAGACAGACATCGATGTTATCCCGCAAGAACTCAATTAGATTGAATTTGATGGAAGGATTGGCTATTCTCATTTGTATACCAACTTCAGCCTGTAGGTTTATCGTTTTGTTCTCGAATTGAACTTTTTTCTCATGGATAAATCTAAAGAAAGCATCACATACAGCATCAAAGTGTCTCCCATTGGGACTCCAGTATCTGTATAATTCAGTGTGCAGAACATTTTCATTTTTTGAGGCTTTCATCATCAACCATAGATCGCAGCCTCTTCTTTTTTGGCTGTAAGATAAGATAAGTTGGTCTTTAGGAGATCTTAGTCCAAGACATTGCCAATTGATATCGTTGAGTTTGAAATTGCATCCATTGCTTACGATTGTGATGTTATGGGAGGTGTGTATTGGTGGATCTAGTTTGATAGGTATATCCAGCTCTTTTGGATTACCAGTTCGGATCATATATTTGGCTAAAATTTCATTGATTTTAAGTCCAAGGTTCATCCGGCACAGAAGACGGTAGACAATGTCCCTACGTATTAGTCTCTTTATGTCAAGACAATCTACTACAATATCTCCAATCATCCTCTCGCACTCTTTACACATTTTCTCAAATTGATCCCATTTATTCCAGATGCGGATGCCACATCCATAGAAATTTATCACTCCAGAGATAATACTATTCAGCAGCATTAGGGCATCAGAGAGTCGTAATATTTGAATCCTTGCAGCATAGCGTGTGAGCTCCTTTCTCAAGTCCCTTAGATGGGTGATCAGGCTCTCTTCTGCAACAGGTATGTAGAGTAGATGGTCTGACTTGGGAATGATAGATGTCCTTAGATCTGAGCCCAGAATTTTGACTTTAGTCCCAATTACACAGATTTCGTTGTTGATGACAAAGTGGTTTTGGGTTTTAGGCATATATCCTTTTCTCTTCGCATAGAAAATCATACTGCTGGTTTTTGAGCTGTTAATTTTGAGATTCATAGTATTAAGGATAGAAACTAGGTGTGTTAGTCTGATGTTAGTTGATTTCCATATTGGATTGACTAGGTCCGATTTCGAGATGATATACCCATCGTCGGCATAATAGAATAGTTTGAAATCATCACACGATAAGCCTTCTACAAGTGAAAGTCCCACAATGAATAACGTTGGCCCGCAGAATGAACCTTGGGGTACACCTTCTGTGTGTAATTTCCATCTCTTTTGGTCGTCTATGACTACATATGACCATCGATTCTGGATAAGTTCCAGTACAATTATTCGAAGGCCCACAGGGACTCCGATCTTCTTCAAACCTGCCATAATAGAGGCAAAGTTGATTGCTTCAAACGCGTTGGAGAGGTCGATTGAGATTAGCAGAAACGAGTCCATGGTGCCACCAGCTTTCACTTTCTCGAGGAATTCACGCATCTTCAAGTGGAGATCAGTTATCCCGCAATTTTTCAGAAAACCGAATTGAGTGATGAATTTCCTAGCTTTAATATATGGTTCAAGAACGGTGAAGACTGTGGCATCAAAGAGACGATAGCATGGGTGTAAGATGCTTAAGGGTCTAAACTTTCCAGCAGTTGCTTTCGGGATCATTCTGATCTTAGCCTTTTTTATCGTTTCGGGAATGAAGCCTCTCTTCAGGCAATTACAAACATAAACCAGAATTTCACCAAAGCTTTCTTCGATCATGATGCTTAAAAGTTTGCAGGATAATCCTCTATCATATTGGCAATCCTTTTTTCTCATTAATTCCATAATCTTTTTCACCTCCTTCTCTCCTATGTTCGGGAATCCAGTGGCCTTAAACTCTTTTTTGTCCATTGCCACAGTTTCAAGGTATTTGAAGTCTTTTTTCAAACCGTCCATCGTGACCTCCAGGTCTCTTTCACTGTGAGATTCACTATTTAGTTGGGGACCTTGTCTGAAAGTTTTACCCAGAATTTGCTTTATGATCCACCAAGGACCTTTCTTGTCTCTTATCCTCTTATTTTTCTCCTTGATGCTTCTTCTACCTTTTTTCTGGATAATTCTTGTGAGATAGCGATTTTCATTTTTTAGTTTTATCAGTTTGCAGAGAGATTCATTCAAAGGCACATCATTGGGGTTCTTGTGCATATATTTCGTAATCTTTTTGATGTTTCTCCGGACCACCCTTCTCTCTCTGATGATTTCAATGGGAATACCAGTCGAGCGATGGAGAGTACAAGTGGTCAGGCTCTTTTCATAACCCATTTTCATGATATTTTCGATTTTTGAGAAAGATTTGCATACATTTTCATAAGAGTCGATATCGTTTCGAAGAAAATCCCAATTTGTTTCACTCATTATTTTCCTGAAAGTATTCAAATTGAATCTTTGGGTTTCAGATTTGGCATTTGTGATCTGTGAATACAGCATCCTATGGTCAGAATCTTTAATATCGAAAATGCTACTTTTCCTTGCACATTTTATTAATTTGTTGTTCATCATCATGATATCAATGGTGGAAGTATTGCCACTACTCCGGCATTTTCGTGTCCAGCAATCAATGACACGGTTCATCGCAGATTCAAATTTATTGTGGCATAGGCTGCTTTCGATGACTTTCCCTTTACTGCACCATTCAGTTGATCCCCATTTCGGGCTCCTCGCATTGATGTCACCGATTATTACGTGTTGATTTTTGATGTTTTCTCGGATGTAATTGTGCATATAATTGATTGTGGACTTCATTTTATCCATCGTCAGAGCTGGAGAGAGATACACACAGATGATGTGGATGTTGTGTATACCAAAAATACCTTTGATGATTGTGATTTCATGGTTTTCATCAACAGCAACTTCTTCCCATCCATTCATAGGTGTAATAATCGAGCTTCGATTCGTACCAAGACCACCGTACACCTTGAGATTTCTATCGGTCAGAAAATTGCTGTTTCTTCTCAGATTAAACTCATTAATGCCAAGGATCCAGGGTAAGTCATACTTTTCCAGGATGTCAACCGCTTCTTCGCAGGCACTCATTCTGTTAAAACAATTCAGGAAACCCACTTGTAGATTATCCATGTTCCAGAGGTAATTGACACTTGGTCACTTTACAATTTACATGCAGGAGATCTGTTCATGGATGAGATGTTTTTTGGATGAATTAGTGTTAAAGGTAACACAGTATCAAGATGAGATTGGCTCTATGGCCACTTTATTATTGGCTTTATCAAGCGCCACTTTAAATGTGTATGGTCGGTGAGTTTGTTTATGTTTTTCACCTTTGTTTATGAGCACGTTAATTATATATTTTTGATGTAAACACTTGTTGGTACTAGGTACACATTCAGAACTACATTATATATCATTATAATTCATATATTCAAATTCAGGATCAGTATATTGGAAAAAATTTGGAAGCGAGAAAAAATCAACCGTCCTGTTCTAACAAATTCCATAAATTAGCATTCACAATCTAATTCAACTCTACTCGCAAGTTTACAGCCTATTTCCGAACATTTTTAAGCATCTTTTCTTCGTTCATTCTCACTACACACAGACTCTCTCGCTCTCTCTCTATTTATCTCACTTTCTCTATCCAGCTGATCGAATCATGGTGAACATTTTAACTGAATAATTCATGTAAATGATGATTGAACACACACGAATTCTTCGGACCTACCAAAAAGAGCGGCACTGTATTGATAAAGTTGCTCAAGTTGTAGATGACTATCGTTCTGATCTGTGTGTTGTATTATTAGGTAGTAGATGTAGAAAACTAGTAGAATAACAAATATATCGATAGCTTGGAAAAATTGTGCAAACACACACATATTTTCTCTGTATAGAAAGTGAGCTGTTGTCAAAAAAAGTTCCAACATCCAGAGGAATCTTCAGGGCAAAAAGAATCGCGTGATCAAGCAAGCTTGTCATTCTACTATCACAGCATTTCCTATTCTTCTCATCCTCTCTCTATGGACGATTCTCTGTGATTTAAGCGCACAAACTAGACAAGCAATTCGTAACAATTGAGAAGAAGAATGGACATCACACACAAACACACATATAGTTAGATAAAGAGTAAGAGAGAGAGAGAGAGAGAAAGTTGGTCATTCTTTCTTCTCTCAAGTCTGCCAGCTCTTGTCAGCTCTTGGACTATCTAAGAGGAATCGAAAATTCAACAAGAAAAATATTGATATTGATCCATCTATTTTGTGTAAGTAAAAAGTCGAATGTCCACAAGATGAGAAGAGCTTTTGGTGAATTGTTTTGTGATTTCCTTCAAAAATGATCTCTCTTTCTCTTCGAAAATTTTTCTTCTTCCAATTGAACTCAGCATCAGAACGAAGGACACTCTATCTCAGGAGTACTTCTTTCTATCTCTCTATTTTCAAGCCATCATTTTGCTCACATATACACATGGAGATACAAACTTGTTGGCCACCCAAAATTGATGCTCAACAAATTGTATTGGATCACAAGAGTTATATACATGTAGCTGTGTCAGCATCACAAGAGGGTGACAGATTGAATCGTCTCTCTTTTTCTTTTTTCTTTTTCTCTCTCCTTTTACTTGTCAACAGAGTATCACGTTATGTACAACAGTGGATTGAGAGGTAAGTAAAGAAAATAAGAATAAGAAAAGTTTATTGTATCAAAATGGTGATTGAACATCGCTCTAGTTTTCTTTCTCTCCATATCACTTAAATGGATCAAACCTTTCGACTAGATAAATCCTCGTTTCAGTCTATCTATCCATCTCTATTCCAATTGTTGGATAGTGAATTGATTTCATCTTGTATGCGTGTGTGTATGTGTGCGTTTTGGTAGGTATGAGAATATATGTATATAGATTCTTCTTCCTAGTTTATGGAGAGAATGTTCGAGTTTACAACTTGATTCACTGTGAAGAATTGGAACCATTCAAAAATACAGCTAGCTTTACTTTTCCACATTCGTTTCATATGAACACACTTTCACTTTCAATTCTTAACACACTTTGGCAATGGAGCGAATCTATTCAATGTCGATGTTTCTCTCTCTCTCTCTCTCTCTCTCTCTCTCTCTCTCTCTCTCTCTCTCTTTCTAGATCCTCATGGGCTTATATCACCTTCGCTTTGTTCTTTGGCCCCAAAATATTCGCTCTCTCTGTGTATGTGTGTGTGTGTTTATATCTATCGTTCCTCATTACATACAATCGTAAGGAGATAGCTTATGCAAATATTCTCGCTAGAACTTTCTGCTTACAGATTTGCAAATATTTCCCTTAAATCGAAGCAAATTACACCCAAATGTGCCGATTTATTCTATTTTCGAAAAGCATTTCAATTCACTGTATTGCATCGCTATCATCATCACTATAATGATCATCAGGACAGACATATACACAATCACGAAGGATGGGTCAGAATTCCCTCTTCTCTCTTTCTCTCATTCTCTAGAATCCATCGAGAGAGATAGACAAAAATTTGCGTATTTCATGATGCTCATGAATACAAAGGAATCATGATCAAAATGAACTTGATTCGAGAGAAGGAGAAAGAGAGAGAAAGAGAGAGAGAGAGAGAGAGAGAGAGAGAAGAATGAGTCTCAAAATAGTAAGAATAGAATGTGAAATCGTGCAGAAAATTTCAAGAAGTAAGAAAATCGAAATTCCATTGACAATACTGTTAATCGATAGATAATCAAAAAGTTTCACCAACCATGAATAAGTCCTTGAAATCAAGTGAGACAAGATTTTAACGATCTTTTTTACCCAATTTTTTTCATCCTCTTTTTTCTGATGATCATACTATCAAAACCCACATCAAAATTCGCGGTATTCAATCTAAGATTGATTCAAGAACTTAAGTATGATTGATTTTTCAACCAGACGAAGTATATTCTTTTATTGGCCCATACAAAGAAGTGGAAAGAGATTCAAGTTGTATAAGTTTGAGAGAAAGAGAGCTATTTTCTCACTTGTTCACTTCCATCATCTACATGTACATGTTCAGTCACAAAAAAGTTGAGAAGAAACGATACATGTTCCAGGAGAGTCATCAGGATGATTTCCCTTTCAATATCGTATGATAGTCAATAGAGAATATGAGTGGGAGAAGAAAAAAAGTTTGTATCCAAAAAAAGATGAGCACAACAAGCAAAGAGGATGCTCTCACTCTTCTCCTGAGTATCTTAGCAAAATGGATTGGTGAGAAAAGAATTTGAGTAAGAAAAGGCCTCGAAAAAACATTTCCAAAACAGCATGTAGAGAGCAGATAGAATGCAAGAAGAAGAAAGTGAGATGATATAAAATGCCATGGAACCAAAGAATATTCTCGGGAATCGAAAAAGTGAGAGAGAGAGGCGAGAAAAGGCGCAAAAATTTTTCAAATCTTCCAAAGTAGCAGCGTTATGATTGCAAAAGGATGAGAAAAAGATGAGTTGAAGTGAGAAGGCGATTGAAGTGAATGAGAATAATACAAGAAGAAGAAAAAGAAGAGCAAGAACAGGCACAGAAAAGATTTTTGAAGGGAAGAGGAAGAGAGAGAGAGAGAGAGAGAGAGAGAGAGAGAGAGAGAGAAAAGAAGATATCGCACCAACTTATATACTGTTATTTAGAATTCTTTTTCCTCATTCATGATGACAGCCAGTTTGAAACGTATTGCAACAATTCATTTACTTCAAAATTATTCCCTAGAATGTTGGAATAAAAAGAAGAATATCGAGACTTGTTGTTACTCAACATGCATCACAGCCTAAAACTTCGAGCTCCTACATGCTTCTGCTTCTTTATGGATGGAAAATATTCATATGATTACAAGAAAAAGGGAAAGCGAATATTCCATAGATTTCCTTCAACTTGAAACATATCATGCATGAAAATTGAAAAATCTTAATCGGATGAACAACTTTTCTCCACTGATCTTGATACTCTTTTCCTCTCCCCCCTCCCCATCTCTTCAATCTCTTCAATCTTTTTTTTCATCATCATTTCTTCAAACATTTCCGTCGCCATCTCATGCAATATTCGTATCACTCTCTCACATACACACACTCTATCACTCCCTTTCAATCTGGATTCCCTATTTCTTGTCATCATTTTATCCTCTTTCCACTTCTCACTCCTGATCATAGCTCCTAGTGATGGTAATGAGATGACGATCCTCATCTATTCACTGCTTTCTAATCAGCATTGATCCGTGTGAGATAACATGGACTTCACAGTAAGGGAAAGAGAGAGCGAGAGAGAGAGAGAGAGAGAGAGAGAGAGAGAGAAGTGGTTCTGGACCTCAGAGAGATGTGAAAATAGAAATCCTCTGAGCTCCATTCTAATAGTACATGAGAGAGAGAGAGAGAGAGAGAGAGAGAGAGAGATTGGAATACTCATCATCGAGCGCCTGCATCCAGAGTTCTCATCACTGGACAAATACACATATACACACATCTTCACTGGTATTCTCTCCATTAAGAAGACTGTATTTCGTTTGAGACTTGTTCACTGATCTTGGTTGAATATCTGATTCAATGTGAAAGTGTATATCATCTTAGTGGGTCTTTCTCTCTACGATATGTGGTGCTGCTGCAAATCTACAATTTTGGGAAAGATGATAAGGTGACGCTTGAGAGAACGAAATTGTCTCCTTGGGAAATAGAATTATCGGAATCAGGAAAAGAATCAAAGAAGACGGAATCATTGGATAAGAATCCTAGAAAATCGGAAGAAATGTATCCCCTATCATCATGATGCATGGAGTTGTAAGATACTTCGATAATAATAACGATAGTAGTAGGAAAAAAGTTGCCGCAAATGGTAATATGAATTTACTGGGGAGAGAAGTGGTTTTGCTCTTCTTCATCTTCATGATTAAAATTCGACACACAATTTACTACTGATCGAGAGTAGAATGGAAGAGAAGATCGGATGATGATTCTGTTCTCGCTCATCATGATGGACAGGTTGAGTGCGTAACTCAAATTTCATAGACGATCGATTTACCTTGCCCAACATTTCAATCAAACCAAGCCACATAGAGCTGCAAGAGTATAGTAATTTTTTTCCAGTGAAAGTTTTCGTGCCGCAAGAGGAGCAATTTAAGGTTAAATTAGTGAAAATTTGCTGTAAAATTTTGTCTGGACCCAAAACACAGTGAAGCGAAAAGAAACGCGATGAGAATCAGTGTAAACCATGAATTTTTTTCCCTCTCTTTCCCTTTCTTTCCTTCTATCTCAATTTTGACATAAACTGACGTGAAAATGGATCACTTTTGGACTATCTGACAAGCTTGAAACTCAAATTTTCCTAGATACAGATAATCATACTTCAAACCATTAGGGTTGTCTGTGGCGAGAGAGAGAGAAAGAGAAAGAAAGAGTACATTTATAGGCGATAGGACATTTCACTTGGGCTAAGTTTTTTGGCGATGATAGTTTATCGGTAAGAACAACGTCTCATTGAATACCTTTTATCATCAATATTTTGGTTACAGATAAAGTCATAATTTTTATCTTGTTGTACCTCTTCTCAAAATGAGTCTCACACCAAATGAGCCGGAAAACCCTTTCCGTTACTACCTTGGGTCGGAAAAAGATAGGTTGCAAGAGAAATAGTGGGTAGAAAGTTTTAAAAATGCTAGCCATGCATAGTACATGTTGCACTTTGGTCAGAGAAGGCGGGAAAGAGAGAGAGAGAGAGAGAAAAATGCTGGTCAAAAGCCATACATTTAGAGGTGATCGTGGAGAATTGGAAAAAAATTGATAAAAGAATAAATTTGAATAGAAGATTGTATTCATTCGATCATTAATTCATGCACACACACAGGCTATGACCGGTAGCTAAAGTAGCCACTCGAGTATTCTCTTTCTCTCTCTCTCTTAAGATTTCAGCTCAATATTTAAGGCAAATATTCTTCACCAATAAGAGAGAGACCACTTTAACCTGTCTACTATCGAAGCTCACGATTATCAAATATACACACATATACACACACCAGCAAGAAACTGTTAGACGCCAACAATGGAAGTCAATTCAACTAGTGAATGAAGTGCTGCTTTCACTCACTCTCTTGGGGCAAAATTGAATTCGAAAGAGAGAAGAAGAAGAGAGAGAGGTTCGCCAATTGAAAAGAGAGGATGATTTGCTTTGTTTTGGAATAGAAGAAGAAGAAAAACTGAGAATGAAATCTACTCACTTGCCATCGGGACTGGGCACACTAAGGCCGACAAGCAAGAGAGAGGGCGGGAAGGTCTTACTCTCAGAGAGGGCCCACAAAGATAGATATTTCAGTCCATGTAATAGTGACCTACCTGCCCAAAACAAACTCAGGTCCGAAAGAGAGAGAGAGAGAGAGGAGGTGCGAGAGAGCGGTATCGAGATAAAGAGCAAAAGGAGAGAGAGAGAGAGAGAGAGAGAGAGAGAGAGAGAGAGAGAGAGAGAGAGAGAGAGAGAGAGAGAGAGAGAGAGAGAGAGAGAGAGCACTGCAGGCGAGCAAGCAATTGAGCGAAACAATAAGCAAATAAGACCCCAGGCAAGATCCGTTCGAAGAGTGAGCCAAAAGCAATTCAAAAACAATGGATTCCAAAATTGAAACGAAAATATAGCGTAGTTGATCGGATTCGGTCTTCCCTTGGCTGTATTCCCTTCTATCCTCTCTCTCTCTCTCTCTCTCTCCTTGCTCTCTGTGAGAGTTGTTCAACTTATCTATGCTTGAGTGTATAAATACTCGTTTATCGTTTTTCGTTTTCAGGTAAAAACTTTTTTTTCTCGGGATCCATTTCGATTTTGGAACGGAAAATCTCCCCAACACACACACATGAACACGCTAAGCCTCCTAACAAACGTTACTTGGCCTATCTTTTACTCACATCTCTTACTCTCTGGCACAGGGAATCCGATAAAAGCTAATGATGACTCTGGCCTGTGTGTGTTGCAAGCCTTCGACCTCTATCAGCCTCACACATACACACTGCCCTTTGCCCGCCCCATGAACGAAGAGATTGCTAGTAGAAATATATACATATATATATAGAGAGAGAGCAAAGAGAGTGGCTTACAAAAAAGATTGGCCCAAAAGTATTTTACTGCCACAGGTAACAACAGGTATTGCCTTCCACAGAGAGATACTTAAGCGTTCAGCGATCGTTCTCTCTCTCTCTCTCTCTCTCTCTCTCTCTCTCTCTCTCTCTCTCTCTCTCTCTCTGTTTTGTGTGTGTGAAGAGCTTCAAAATTTCTCTCGAGAAAGAGTATTTCGGCCACGGCCTGTCACCATGGCCAGCAACTAATGATGCTTTCGGCATACATATCCAGCAAGAAGAGCCACATTCAACCACATCCGAAGCCAATGTGGATCACCCAAGTAGATTAGGCTCGGAAGAGAGAGAGAGAGAGAGAAGTGGGAGTGAAAGCGTAAGCATGATCGAGATTTTGAAAATTTGTTACCTTTTTACGACTCTTTTTTGTCGAAAGGATTTCCCATGGAAAAGCATTTCAAGAAGAAAAGATGAAGTAAAAACTTTCGCCTGTCAATAAGATTGGATCCTGGGGAGAGGTAGAGATAGAGATGGAGAGAGAGAGAGAGAGAGAGAGAGAGCGAAGGTCTCGAGAAAATAGTAACTTTTTAGCTTTTTCTGAACATTTATATACGCATGCAAGGCCTAAGCGATGTGATATTAGTAGTCACATCGATAAGAAAGGCCATTAAATGCTGTTTTTAGATATTAAACAAGTTTCTGCTTTTTGGCCCGATATATTTCGAGTCAAACCTCATAAAATGTCTCATCAAGCTGTAAACTAGCTACTTTTACTTTCTTTTATCCACTCACAGACTACTTTCCATTGCAATCCGATGTATACACCTCAGATTTAAAATTATTGCTAAAAATATGACTGATAAGCTATGAATTCACATAGGGAATGCAATCAAGTGTGATTACTTTCCATTTGAATTTACTTTACCCTCCTCAAATCGTCTTGTGAGTCGCTTGTATTATGTCTTGTATTATCTTTCAATTTATATGAAAGTTATGAACCACAAATGTGATAAGGGAAAGTGCCAGTGGCTTTCAAGAGGAAAAATTGAAATGATGGGAAAAAGGAAGATCTAAATACACCTCAATCAAGTATAAATGATTTGCAATGGTATAAAACAAGTAATTAATTCGAAAGTCTATCTTGGAGGTATGAGAAAGAAAGTCAGTGAGTGAGAGAGAGAATGAGAGAGAGAGAGAGAACTAAAATTAAGAGATAATATTCATCTTCAGATAGGCTCATCCTAAACGCACGAGGGCTAAAATTTTGGTCATAGCAAAACGCTTATTAAATCGACGCTCCTACACACACTTATGTATATGTATGATCTACACGGGCGAGAAAAAGAGAGAGAGAGAGAGAGAGAGAGAGAGAGAGAGAGAGAGAGAGAAAATGAGAAAGAGAGACAGGGCTATAATTTTCATTCTTAGATAGGCTCATTGTAAACGCGCGGGGGCCAAAATTTTGGTCATAGTAGAACGCCTATCGAATTGACCCTCACAAAAAAACACTTATGTATATATGTATGATGCACACGGGCGAGAAAAAAAAAGAAAGAGAATAGAAATTAGTTTCCAGAGAGAGAGAGAAAGAATCATCAAGAGTCAAGAGGTGGTAAGCAATGTTATTCGGTGAGGCGAGTTGAGTAAACTCTAATCAAGTGTGTATTAAATGGTGATTCATTTGACATCTCTCCAATAGCCATTGGATAATGATGATAATTTTCACACGAACACAAATAACCACAAGCTAACACATACCACACACACACACACACACACACACATAGACACACACACATAAACACACATAATACAGGTATATCCCAGGAAGATCGAAAAAAATTTTGGCGGCCTTACCTTACGAATATCACGAAACTTGGTATCTCCTTTGGTAATCACTCTAGGATCCGACATTTTCCGGTCAAAGTGTATACCAGTATTGTATAATGTTAAGAGAGAAGAAAGTCTATTCAAATGTTCAAACACAAACGAATTCGTGAAACACACGAGCACATGGACTGAGAGAGTCACAGACACAAACACGCATCAGATGAGCACAAGTGTCACCGATAAAAGGAAACAATTATCACTGATTGAAGCCTCATGAAATTCATATATTCCAATAACTAATGGTTTGCAAGTAAAATTGTAACGAAAACATTTTATATCCACACTACTATCACTCTCCTGTTATCAGGACCATCGGCGAACTGATTCTCGTACGATTCGATCAAGAACTGTATCTCCAACAAAGTTTCAACGACTTTGAGAGAGAGACGCGAAAAGAGAGATCTTCTCTCACATCTTTACAACACGCAAGAGTCAAAAAAAAATTTGGAGCCAAGTAAAAGTAGCGCCACTTTGTGACCTCAAATTGAAACATTCAACACAATTTTATTCATTCTTTTTGAGGTCACAAAGTGGCGCTACTTTATCTGACCTCACTTCGAACTTTGACTCTTGCGTATTTCGAAGATGTATAGAACTGTCTCTCTCTTCGTGAATGTCTCTCTCTCTCGTAAATTCTCAAAGTCGTAAAACTCATGCGAATCTTTCGATAACAGTTCGCCTATGGTCCTGATGACAGGAGCCTAGTTACAAATTGTGGGCAAAATGTTTTTGGGGTAAAATTTTCCTACTTAGGCAATTGGATACCAAAATAAATGAATTTATGACATTGAATTGGTGATAATTTTTTTTTTCTTCGGTGATTTAGGCCAATTTGTAATTTTGTGTGCGTGTGGATCTTCTCGGGTGTTCTTCGATCCATGTGTCTGTGTACTCAGAGAGTTCATTTGTGTTGGAACATTTGAATCGGCATTTTCTCTGATTTATATATATTTACACACATTTTCTCCTTCCGGATATGTCCGATCCTAAGGTGTTAATCGAAGGAGACGCTAAGTTTCGTGATAATCGTAAGGTAAGACCACAGAATTTTATCCATCGATCTCCAAGCGTGGGTATATATAGTTGTTTGTGTTGGTGCAAAAATTATCATCATTACCCAATGGCCATTGGAGAGATGTCAAATGAATCACCATTTAATATACACTTGATTGGAGTTTACCCAGCTTGGATAAACGTCTAACACGGCTTGCCACCTCGTGATTCTTGATGGTTCTCTGGAGACTAATTTCTGTCTTCTCTCTCTCTTTTTCTTTCTTTCGCTTCTATTTCAACTTTTTCCATCTTCTTCATGATCTTTCATCCACTTGAAATCCCAGTGGCGATCTCGATGGTGTGTATTGACCAAATTATCTCCTGCCGCGGGTAAGTTTTACTTGAAACAACACTTACACATTTTCTCGCATGTCCACTTGCACACTCTTCTATCGGCTGAATGATGCCCCACAAATTCGATTGTCCGGTCAACAGTGTGAGCTGTCCATCGATCAAAATCTAGTGATCGTAGTAATCTATGCTCAGTTAAGTTGAGTTAGTCAGAGGAGGAATGAGGAGTCCAAGGAAAGAATTGTGGGTTAATCGTGAGAGATGTATATTCATGTAAAAGGGAATGTGTGTCCAGGCACTGATTTGCATTCATGATCGAACCTTTGGGAATCAAATTACCCAAGTCAAAGTCAACGCAAAGGTTAAGCAAAATGAACGATCTTGTGCATATTTTCTTGGCAAATAATGGCCCAGAGGAATGATTGTCTTTCCTTGTTAAAAATGATTTCTTACTTCTCTCTCTCTCTCTCTCTCTCTCTCTCTCTCTCTCTCTCTCTCTCTCTCTCTCTCTCTCTCTTTCTCTCTCCTCCAAGTCATATGCATAATAATAGCTTATATCATGTGCATGTTATACTCAATTCTCTGATATTACAATAATTCACTTCACAAACTAGCTTACATAAAGTTTATCGTTGATATGAATTCTCCAGCCTCCTTATCATTATCATGTATGTGTACACTCAGAATTTCAGTGAGTATATTTTTTTCGATTCCGTGTAGCATTGAATTTTTTGGATGGAATAAATTTTTTTCCCTATTCAAAACAGGGTGAGAGGAGAGAGAAATAGAGATAGAGTACTGGCTGTTTGATTCGAAACAGAGGAAAAAGATGAAATGGAATCGAAATAGCAAGAAAGCAAAATAGGAGCAAGAAAAAATAAGAGAGAGAGAAAAATCGATTCAAAAAAGGAAAAATGAACTAAATACCCGGAGGAAATGGATTCATTCTATTTGATGGACTCTGTAATGTATTCATGATAGGCTGAAGACCTTTGACTGGAGAGAGAGAGAGAGAGATGATGAATCTTCGCCTCATTTATTGCTGAATATTTTCATGTTTCTACTTTCTCTCTATCTTTTTGTCTCTCTTCTCCTTTGTGTATATGTGCTTGGGGATTAAACCATTAACAATTGTCATTCCATTGACTCACCATGATGAATCAGTCATCATGGTAGAACTCAGGTGAACAGAGAGAGAGAGAGAGAGAGAGAGAGAGAGAGAGAGAGAGAGAGAGAGATTCCTAATGATAATGATAGTGGGCTGAATGAGGTGAGGACTGCGAAAATGTCCAAAGTTTGGGTATGATGATGATGAATCAGCTTCAAAAGATAAAGAAAGTGTACATGTTATGAGTACAAAGAAAAGATGATAAGAATAAGTATCGACTTCGCTCACCTAAATATGGACTCTCACTTAATTATTCATCGTATTCAAATGGATAGATGTATTCAGGATTACCACAGATGAATCTTTGATGGGTGGAGAACAGCATGGCATGGATTCCTTCTTCAACCTCTTTACATGCTTTTCATCACATGATTATTCCGCTGGTCTGGCTTGCTGAACCAACTCGAAAGTCCAGAGAGATTTTTCAAATTGTATCTTCCTTCATCCTTTCGTGATTACTTAACCGTTAATCTGTCTTGGAAAGTAACTTGATTTGATACTGAAATNAAAGAGAGAGAGAGAGAGAGAGAGAGAGAGAGAGAGAGAGAAAGAAAGAAAGATAAGAAGATAAAGATGAAAAAGAGAAAAAAAATTCGATAATACTCTTGATTGCTCAAATGATCGTTCTCTAATCAAGATGATAAAGTTACTGTGTTACATGTATTTTTGGTCGATTTTCAGATCATCATCCTTCTCATTTGATCATCATCGGTCGATTCAACATCTCTTTCCATGATTAGATTCACTGATGCAATAAGTGAAGCATCAACATTCTCAGCATCTCTCTCGCTTTCATCATGAATGTCTACCTGGTTGGGCGAAAAAAACAGAGTGATGTTACTTGCTTTATTGAAGCAAGCTAACTTTCCATAGTCAACGAAATTAATTATTCAAGCGAACAATGAGTTCTCTCTCTTTCTTTCTTCTCTTTCTCTTCTCTCTCTCCTCCAGTTTCCTTTATTTGCCCTCATCATGCAGCGATCATTCTGATCAACTGAACGGAACAAGATTGTTTCTTGATTGCTTATCATGTGAACTGAATAACCATATTTTGATTGAGATACAAAGTATAGCAAACACTCAATGGAAGCTAATTTTTGTACATACTACACTCTTATTTTAACATTTTCTCTCTTTCCCTCTCATTCTATCTCTTCTTCCTCCGTTCACATTTCATCAGACAGACATCCATATAATCGGTTAATCGATCTGAAGCTCGAAATCATTGAGGATGTCCATGAAATTTTTTCCTTTTCTCTCTCCATCCACCATCTACCATATCATTTCACTTTTTCTCCATCTCTCCATCTTCTTTCCGATCTCTTTGGTCCTACTTTTTACACACTGTCTCTTCTTTTCATATTATTACTTCACTATCCATTGTCTTTCGATCGGTGTATATACACTGAGGCTTGATGGGCAATTTCGATCGGCTTACCACAATTTTATCATCAAGAAGACATTTTCTCTTTCTCTCTCTTTCTTTCTCCTGTTCACATAGTAAGGTCATTTTGAGGAGGCTATATTGTGATTTTAACGTGCCTGGATATCATAGTTAGGAGACACAAAATGCTATCAAAGGTGATGAGACTGAATATTTCATGGAACAAAGCCATTAATCATGAAACATGTAGCGATATACGGCTTTAGTGTGGATGGGAAGAAGAATGAGAAGAAGAATAAGAGTCAAACAGGGTGAAAAATATTGTTATACCAATTGTATTCCCAGTGTTCGAAGTTGTAGGGAAGATGGAGAAAGAAAGAGAAAAAGAATTCAAGTAAACTGGCCGTTGACACGCTGTTAGAATGCAAGATGGAGTAAATCAAGAGAAAAGCAGTTCAATTTACATGTACCTCACAACTTGCACAATCCATTGGAGAGAGAGAGAGAGAAAGAAAGAGACTGACTTGTGAAAAGTTTTCTCAGGACAAGATACGAGATTGGTTCATGGAAGAATGCAGAAGAAGAAGAAAAAATATGATAGAAAAAAGGAACCAAACTTGATTGTAACGCTTCTCCACAAATTTGATTTCTATTGGCCGACTTTTGTTCTGTTTGTGAGCATCATATTGTGAGAACAAAATTTGATCATCAGCCACCGTAAAAGACTTAACCCATTGTTCCACTATGATAACGGATTTCTCTACTCTCACCAATATTGTGCCGTATATATTCTGTTTCAACGCTCTCATGATGTCCACATATTGTCCAAATTCGTCACCAGCTTGCGATTGATTATCTTCAGCTTGACCCATCGATGGATCGTATCGTTGGATTGATTATTATTTCAGAAGCTTCCATGTTTGCTTGGACGAACAGAATTTATCTCTCTCTCTTTTACTACAGGATGAGCAATTCCTTAACTGTAGACACACACAAAGATGAAGAAGATAGAGAAAGGAAAAGAAGAGAAGAGACTTGCTACATCTTTTTTGGTAGCTTGATTCGTTCTCTTTCAGTTGTTTGCCGTATTATCTTACGAAGCTAATCAAAACTATCCAAGCAGGCTGATGAAATGAGAATCACTTGAAGCACATTTTTCAGCAGCATCCAACTTCCTACTCGAACTCTTCCTCTTGCTTTCTCTGATCTTTTCTTTGCAAACTTTTTTTCCTCTCTCTGTTTGAAAGAAGAGAGGAAGAGAGCCCACAATTCATCACCCATATGACTTGATGGCAATAAATATACTTTACAGTAAACTGTGAAAAGATTCACAAGTGAAAGCATCTTCTCTCTTTCTTCCTTTGGAACTCGACTACTGGTCAAGCTTCTTTTCATCAAGTTTTTCTTTTCGCACCATAAACATCCACTTGATCATGTCTTAATTATGGACATCACTCTCTGTCCACTATGATCGTTCATACCATGAAAAACTCAAACTGAATCAAACAGCCTCGATGTCATCATGTTTGAGTTGATAGAAGAGAATGAGAAACTTGAAGAGGAAAAGATATGAACTATTAACCTACAAGCATGAAAACTAATGTGAAACCTTCACTTACAATGAACTTGTATGATATGTGATATATACACACACAGCTTCGGGTACCTATGTCATGAGAATTCATATCCTCCGGGAATCTAGTTCCAAATCATGATCATCCAACTCTTTACTCATGAACACACACATTCATTCATTCATGCACTCTTTTATGATGAAGATATGGTGGAAAAAATATCATATAATCTGAATGGCCATGATTTCACTTTTCTCCAACACAACAGAATGCTGGCATGAGATATTGGACTGTGAACTGATCGTCATATACACACATGCACCTTATGAAGACACTGAAACTGATGATTGTGTGTGTGTGTGTGGCTCAATGTTCAAAGGATGCTGTTTGCGTGAATGGTGAAAGAATGGCGAAAGGAACTCATATTAATCACTCACCAGTTTGGGGAAACTTTTGTGTTCTGAGCTGCATACACAGGCATACAGCCGTAGAAGGACTGTGGGTGAAAAGCTAGGTCATAGGCACCGTTAGACAGCATATAACAATGAATATTCCATGATCCGATCAACTTGACTGTCTGGTTAACATTTGGCTTGTATTCTTCGCCACCCACCATAGCACAAGCATTCATATGATCTCTTCTTCTTCTCTTTCCCTGCATATTCTCTCCACCTCCTCATCTAGCATCCTCTTCCTTGCATCATCATCCTTATGCTCTTTTCCTCATCATTTCTATCATCATTATCAGCCACTTTCAATTGTTAGGCTCCTTTGGCTATCGTTCATTATCTCGTCCTCTCTCTCTCTCTCTCTCTCTCTCTCTCTCTCTCTCTCTCTCTCTCT
>QZCP01000022.1:0-12070 GCA_003956705.1 Brevipalpus yothersi | reverse complement strand
CTCTCTCTCTCTCTCTCTCTCTCTCTCTCTCTCTCTCTCTCTCTCTCTCTCTCTCTCTCTCTCTCTCTCTCTCTCTCTCTCTCTCTCTCTCTCTCTCTCTCTATTTCTCTTCCCATCCTCCTCTTTCTTTGCTCGCTTGTTCTTCCCAGCCTCACAACATTGCAGCATCCCCCAGCATCCAGCAGTATTCGCCTCTTTCTTCAATCTCTCTCGATCTAAACAAGATTCAAGGATGCAGTCATCCATGGGTGCAGATCGTCTCGAGTCGATGATCGTACCATCCTAACCATGTTTAGTAAATCATCAGCAAAACGATTGATGAGAGCCGATTATATGGCGAAGGCAGATCCTGAAAATCGCGCGAATCTAATTCATTGATAGAGCCTTTTTCTTCTCTCTCTCTCTCTTTCTCTTCCTAAATTCTCACAAGCCATAATCTTGTATCCAACATCATAATTGTACATATTCGGTTAATGCAAACAAATTCTCTCTCCTTCTTTGTGCGATGCTCATCCGCTGTAATTCACATGAGATTTGGCCACATGCACGATATACATGTATATTGCCCAAAACCGATTGAACAGTGGATTCATTTTTGACTGAGACTTACATTTCGCTGGTGTGTTTTCTGCTGGCTCATGAAATCATCACTCTCCAAAAAGGATCCATTTCTCTTGTGTATCTCTCGCTCTCGCTCTCTCTCTCTCTTCCTGAAAACAAATCACCATCAAAAGGTACACAATTTTCGGGTTATAAGTAATCACTGTTCGGTGTCATACTGCTTGTGTATCTGTGAAACAGAGAGGAAGCAATGTGGATGTCAGCATGACGGAGAAAAATGGATTCTCGAATGGAGACAGAGAATGTGAAGAGAAAAGTCCTTCGCTCTTGTCATCTTGTTTCTTCAGCTACCAGCACTTTCCCTCAAATATATCATCAGTTTTAAATCAATGATTACGATGCTACATACATACGGTCATGAGTGTGAGTGTGTCCTCTTCTGGGGCGAGATCGACAGTGTGTATTTTCTTTTCTCCTCTCTATCTGGAAGAGAATCACACACAATCGAAATGGAAGAAAGAGAGAGACAAAGTGAAAGTTAAATGATGATGAAAGCTTGGAGCAAAAAGATGCTGTTCAGTGTGACACTCGATTTATGCCCAAAAGCGAACGGAGCGTGAATCGAATCAACGCCAATCGATGTATGTATAAGAAAAAATCCACTCAAATACGGATGAGGTAAGAGTTGCAAATGATGGCTGATAGCGGGATGCAAGTGATGCGGAGTGGGAGTTGATTTGGAAGCGAGAATCGCTCAGAGGGTGGCGTTTTCATCATCTGCCAAAATGTGCTGA
Source organism: Brevipalpus yothersi (assembly GCA_003956705.1). NCBI lineage: Eukaryota > Metazoa > Arthropoda > Arachnida > Trombidiformes > Tenuipalpidae > Brevipalpus > Brevipalpus yothersi. The sequence goes on along the minus strand of QZCP01000022.1, from coordinate 10,715 downwards.
GAGAGAGAGGCAATCGGAATGAGCTGAGAGAACGGAAAAAAGTGCCGCTAGAACATGGAGATACAGAGAGCACAGAGATGAGGATGCAATGCGAGAGATGAGAGAGTGAAAGAGAGAAAGAGAAAAAAGAATGGATCATGAAAAGAGAAGAAGAATAGTAAAAAGGAAATAGCAGAGTAGTGTGTAGTGAAAGACTTTTATGAAAGAAGACAAGACAGAAAGACAAGTGTGGCTAAGAGGATATTGGATCGACAAGAAGACAGGAAAAGAGGAGAAAGAGAGAAGATGGAAAAAGAGGAGGAAGAGAGATGGAAGAGAGAGAGAGTGAGTGTGAGAAGACGAAGATGCGGATGATCGGGAGAAGAAAAGTGAAGATATTCGAATGTAAGGTCTAGTAGTTGGAGTGAGAGAGAGAGAGAGAAAGAGACCTAGAATACAATGTTGATATCATTCCGCTTGAATTTTTCTCTTTGTAAGCAAATTTGAGTCACATTAATACGCTGAGTGCTTATCTTTATATTCCACTGTAGACGAGAGAGAGAGAGAGAGAGAGAGAGAGAGAGAGAGAAAGAAAGAGAGTCGGTACATGATAGAAAGATTCGAAATTTTCTATTAGCTTTGAATAAATTGTAAGCTTGATTCGCAGAGAGAGAGAGAGAGAGAGAGAGAGAGAGAGAGAGAGAGAGAGAGAGAGAGAGAGAGCTTGCAATTTGCCAGCCCAATTCTGCGACAATCTATGCTCTCTCTCTCTTCCTCTATGATTATGCAAAGAAGCGAGTGTGTTAAACAATAGAATGCTTATTTGTGCCATGCAAATGTCTCTTCCTCTCTGCTGTTGTTAGAAGTTTAATTAGTTGGTGAACATATCCCTATGATTTGAATCAAATTTTGGAACATAAATTTAATTTGGTCCATCGAAAAATGCTCTCGGCTAGTGATGCTAGTCGCTTTTTTGTTGCTCCCGATGCTCTAGTCAATTCCATTTCTTTTCACTTCATGTTCAACACTCACTCACTGTTGCGATGATGCAAGATTGTTGATGTTCAAATTTTGATGGATAACGATTGAGAAAGAGATTTTTACTCAAATGAATCATGTTTCAGAGAGAGAGAGAGAGAGAAAAAAATTGTCGCATGAATAGTAGGGAAAAATTATTGCGACAAGAGTAGCGTCAAAAAGAGTCATGTCTCAAGTGATTTGCTATCATGAGAATGTGAAAATCAAAGCGAACACTCAGACAACATTAGTGCACTTTTCAGGTCTACTATTTGAAACAATTTGTGATGATAAAGTGGATCCAAAAAGAATTCTTGTTTCTTTAAGGAGAAAAGATATCCTATCATTTGGCTAGGCACATTATTTCAATCCTTTACTTCATTTTCTCTTCTTCCTTTTCTTCTTTCTTTCTTTTACATTGAAGTGCTCACAAAAAATTTTGCCCAAAAGGAGGTTGAGGATGAAAAGGAGAGGAAAAAAAAATCACCCAAGAACATCACTTCAAAATGAGTTCTGGGAATACTTGATGGAATACTGTACCTTCTAGGAGAGATAGAGAAAGCATAGAATTCAACTCAAAAGAAATATAAGAATTTATGTCAAAAGCAGAAAGATAAAATCAAAAAACATTAGACAACATCTTTATGAGTCAAAACATCATCGTAACAGTGGATTCCCTTTGGACCCAATAATTGACCATTTATGTGTCCATTCTTTTTCTAGATCAATCAAGTCTTTCTTGTTCCCGATTGTTATTTCTTCTTCTCAATTGAGTTTCAAGCATTTTGAAAGGCCAGTCTTTATACATCTGTCTCTCGAGCTTATTCATTAGTGCCATCAAATAAGCATCCTCAAAGAGGATTATCTCTCTCTCTCTCTCTCTCTCTCTCTCTCTCTGGATGTATGAGTCTGTGTATTTTCTCTCTTGTGTTCTGGAAAATACGGAGGCGATAAGTTAGGAAAAAGATGAAAATATAGGAATAAATCTATAGCATCTTCTGTGAAAACACGATAATCCGAGCTGAGATTAGTGGAAGCTGGAAGAAGAGCTAGAGAGGATGAGAGAAGATGAGAAGAGGGAGAGAAGTAGGAACCGTGCTCTTCACTCTGGTGTGATCGCTTATTTTTCATCCTTCATTATTACTATTATGAATCGTCTTTCATGAATTCAATTTTCTGGTTTCTCTATGAGACACCATCCAATAAGCTTATTTATGATGGCCACACACTTCCATATGATGGAGAGAGTGTGAAAGAAGGATGGATGATTGATTCCAATCGATTCACTTTGCAATCAGCTTTTTGCCATACAAGTATCGAATTTATGATCGTTTTTCTTCATCATCATTTTATTTTTCCTCCTTCCTATTTCGATTTTCGCCTTTTATGCCCCCAAGAGCATCTCTTTTTCTTCTCTTCTACTCTCTTTCTTGAGAAAGTTTTTCTTTCCATCCCTTGTTCATTATTGGCTAACATGATGAATAAATGAGAAGTTTCTTGAGGCCAAAAAACAAAAAAAGAGTCATAACTTGGAATAGAAGGAGGCGGAAAAAAGTGGGCCCATCGCTCATGAGAAAACAGCTTTTGAAAGTAAAGTGAAATAGACATCTTCGAATGGAAAAGCATCTAGAAGAAGCATCATGTTCTCCTCGAAGGTGGATGGAAAATAGATGACGAAAATATGTTTATGAGATATATCAGGATGAAATAGAGAGAGAGAAAAGAAAGATGAGCAAGAGACAGAGAAAGAGATGCGGCCAATGGAGGATGATGGGTCCATGGAAGAAAGTGAAAAAGGGATGAGGATAGATGAAGACTTAGTACAAGCATTTCAAAATGGATAGAGTTGTGAATGAGAAAGAGAGAGAGAGAGAGAGAGAGAGAGAGAGAGAGAGAGAGAGAGAGAGAGAGCTAACCTTCAGGGCAACATTGGAAACGGTGGATCAAAGTGATGCTGTGGAGGAGGATGAGAAGAAGGAGGAGAATAGATGATCAAGATGCTTGCAGGATATTGGCAGAGATAAGGCGAAGAGAGAAATAGGCTGAAGATGAGAAAGTTGAAGAGCTGGAAGATGATGAGAATAGAGCAGTAATCAGCGGTGGACTTTTCACGGAGAGCTAATAGATGATTTAGTGTGTTTGAAGCATTTGTAATGGATTTTTTTCTCAACTTCCACCGCACACACACACACACAAAGTATCGATACAGTTTGAGGAGAAAAAAAATTTTGTGTCCAAGAATATATATATCTATTCTTCTTAAACCATTAGAAAGATGTTCTTTTTCTGGTAATACTTTACGCTACTAGTTTTTCCTTTTTCAACTTGAAAGGATCATTGGTCAAAATAGCAGTTTCTTCTCTCTCTCTCTCTCTCTCTCTCTCTCTCTCTCTCTCTCTCTCTCTCTCTCTCTCTTTCTCTCTCTCTTGTCAATCTATGAAGCGAATTTGGTCTTGTTTAAGGAATCCAGAACTTGAACAATTTTTTTATTCCTTTTCTGTGTGTATATCGATAAATTTTGAGCAATAAGCTTGAAAATGAGCGTATTTCCCAGCTGAATTCTTGTGTTTCTTTCACTCGATTGAGGATGAATCTCTGTGAAAAGCTCTCGATTTGAGAATTTGATTTGAAAATCTTTCCCAATGATCTTGAAAGTGAATACACGCGAATGCTATGGTTAAGATTTGGAAGAGCTCTCTTTTTTCAGAAAAATTATGGATGCTGGCACTATTCACTGAATTCTTTTTGAAAATCACAGCCTTTGAGCTGCTCCAAATTCATGAGAATCCTTTTGTTCTAGTTGATTTGTTCAATGACCATCGAAAGTTTTTCCAGACAATCAGAACGAAGCAAAGAGATTCACCGAATAAATGAATTGTTACATGATTTGAATCAATTTCCTTTGTCTCATCCACTGATCAAATTAGTGAACAAAGTTTGTGAGCTAGAAATGTCTCGCTATGTATAGCCTTTAACCTTATCAACTTGATTCTATTGAATATTGTTTAGCTTACCATTCTCTATGGAAGCATGAGATATCCTGATTCAATCTTTTTCGAATGAATATACAGAAAGTTCTCAAGTGGAGCTCACAAAAGTTTCATGTTTTTTCCATGAGCTCTTATGCAAACTCTTGTGTAAATCTGATGATTTCCAGAGAAAATTTACTCTACTGTGAGTGTTATATCTTAGAACCGATTTGAGTACACCAAAATGAGATGAATCCTGTATCAAATTCAGATGAAAAATCATTCATTTTCACATGCATGATAATCTCATGGGAATTAGATCACTGGTGGCTTCAAATTGCAATCAAATTAATGACCGTTGACTGGTAAGTTCTGCACAAGAACAACATCTTCATCTGAGAAATCTATCCGAATTGGATTATTTTGGGCACAGAAAAGCAATAGAAACCTTGTTCAAATTATGATAAAGAAATATGATAGAAAATCTGGCCATCAATGACATGAATACCGATGAAGTTGGACATTTTTGACTGATATTCATGAAATTCTTTCAGAAATGTATTCTAACAAGATGAAAAACTTGATTTTTTCAATTTTTCAAAAAAGACTACCTATCGAGAAACTTTGACAAGGCAGGAATTCCATTTTACCTATTCTTCTTCCGATCATTTCTGTTCACATTTCGATTTAAAGTTCCTATTCTCATCATAACGAAGGAATAGAATTTGTTTCAAAATAGAAACTTGAAATCCTATGACAGTTCAACATGTTTATCTTCTGACAGTAAGCGTACTCATAGAGATGGGGTTACCAAAATTTGCATTGAACCACATCGAATAGGGTTCAAAGAATGATAGTAGTAGTAACATAGCTCATCTGAAGGAATACAGCTTAATCTACAAAACATTTCACAGCATGAGTGAATCTCGGGTGAATTGTGTTGTGAACCTTACAGGAGTGAGAAAGACGGATAGAGAAAGTTTGGAAAACCGAGAACACCTTTCTGAAAGTATTCTGATAAAGTTGCAACATTTTTGAATGAAAATTCTGTTCACCAAAGTATACCTGAGAGTAGAATCTTTTCCTCCTCTCTTTTAGCACTCGATCAGTCTTCCATTGATAACATTCTCGTTGGATGGAGTGTTTTGGTTGTCTCTTGAGATTTTATGAGGATTCCTCTCTCTCTCTCTTTCTCTCTCTCTCTCTCTCTCTCTCTCTCTCTCTCTCTCTCTCTCTCTCTCTCTCTCTCTTCGATGTTCAACTCCATAGACCTTTTTCACTACTTCTTTCCTTATCGTTTCAACAAGATCGTCCACTTGCTTTGCCTTTTCCATCTTCTTCCTACAGTATTTCTCCATTCTGATACACTTATCGGCTTCAATCATTTCCATCTTCATCTTGTTCAAGAGAAACTCTCTTCCACTCCTATCCTTAGATCCAAAGATGGCTAAATAGCCTCTCGACCAGTATCGAGGCTTACTGATGATGAATAGGAAGAGATTAATCTCAGAACTCTCTAGATGAAGAATCAGTTATGTTACCAAATAATGCAGTATAGAAAAGCTGTATTCATTTCATGACGAACTTTGGTGTCAATGTGCACGAGATTTATGAAAAATCCATGGATTTTGAAGTGAGAGTATATACATTGTTGGCCAATCGTTTCCTCCTTTTGAAGAATTCTCCTTGATTCTAGGAATTCTCTGAAGAAAGAGTTCAGTGATAAATATTTAATTGACAAGGTATTTTTGACTCGTATCTCTTTGTCAGGCTAACATCAGAGTACTCTCTCAAAGCAATGCTTGCTTTAAAATTCACAGATTCCACAAGAGAATTGTTAGGTTTTTTGTAACATTCAATCAAAATCTTTCTGAGATCAATGTTTCAATTTGGGTTTAATCTTGAACAATTTTCTAACTTAAGAGGTTTCGTTAAAAGATTTGGAGAAGAATCTCAAAAATCTCTTGCACAAGTAGTTAGTGATAGTAGTAGTAGAAGTTTATGGAGTGAACGAGTTAAGGATTCCCTCCAACATGATAGTACAAGTAAAGTAGGAAGCAAATAAATGGATGGATGCTAATTCACTTGCATGTGGAGAGCTATATGGAAATGGAAAAAAGAGAGTTCATTATATCATCATTGGAGGAGAACATGGAGAAGAAGAATATGATGATGATGAGGAAGATGATGATGAAAATCCTTGTAATATGCGGCTGAATTCACATGCAGAAGGGAAGAAGTATACGTCAAAGTATGGATGAGAATAAGATTCTAATGGGTTTGATGCTGGGTGTCATTAGTTTCAGGAAAAAGATGAATTCTAACATATATCCAAGAATAAGAATGAGAGGGCAAAATTTTGCTCTGGTTATACAGCTACAAGCTTGTAGTTTGTGTGTGTGTTGTAAGTTCAGTTATGCTATCGTGCAACAAACAGGCTCTTGAAATCAGACTATAATCATGGAGTATTTGAGTGAATTTGATTGCAATCAAATGAGCCATGATTTGTAGGCAGAGAAGATAAAAAATTATCGTTTAAACATGAGCCACCCATAGAATGTGATGTAAAAATGGGCTCTTAACAGATCCTCATGATGAATTTTGAAGGCAAAAAATTATTTTTCCTCAACAAAATGTGCTCTATCAGAATTTGAGACTCAACACGCAGATTGTGTGCCATCGAATGCCTTTTTTCAGAGTATTCCTCAGCATACTAGTGTGATGGTACGTTATTGCTCTCTTTTAATGATCTTGAAATTTTGTACATCTAAATTCTAAACATCTGGAGGAAAAATTCCTGAAAAATATTCTCAAGAATACTCATGGACAGATATAATGCTCTACTCCCCCTTAGGTTTGTACATATGATGCAATGAATTCAGTGATCGATGATGAAGCTTCTATACAGTTCAACTGACCACAAAAACGAAAAAATTTGGTAGTTAGAATGTTGTATTGCTTCTGAACACAATGTAGGGAAAATATGAAACTTTCAATGAAATTCTGTATCACGGTTCAGCGTGAAGCTATCAAAATCAGATTATATTTCCCAATAAGAGAACATTCTTCAACAGAATATCACATTTGATATCACAAATCTCATTGAGACAAGATAATCGCTGAGATGATGAGAAGAAAGAAAGAAAGAAAGAAAGAAAGAGAGAAAGAGAGAGAGAGAGATATGAAAAGCCCAATAGTCTATCCACTGAATGGTCGGTGTCTCATATTACCATTATCATTATCATTGGAACATCATCCTAATATTCCTTGCTGGATATTCTCTCCTTCTCGATAGAGACACATGAAGATATCACATTGAGCTCATAATTGATAGTCTCTATAATGTTTTCTCAACATTCACTGAACTTCCATCATGGTCATTTATATATCGTTACGTTTAGCTTCAAATCATTTGGCTTCTCTCTTCATTTTTTTCTCGTGCATAGACTGTGGACAAGCGATTTTTTGTTATGCTTTATTCGATTGCATCTAATATTCTCTTTTCTTTTCTCTATCTTTTTTTCTCTCGATTCACTCATTCATTGATATATTCGACAACAGATTGTGTTCACTTGCAAATGTACAAAGATAGCAAGGTTCGATGTAAAAAAGGACCCACAAAAGCATCTTTATCGTTGGAAAAGATTGTGGCAATCGAAAGTGATTTCACATTGGACAAAGAGAGCAATACACTTGCCATCATATGCGCTGGACTGGTCGTTGTGTTGGCATTTGATTCTCGAGAAACTTTGATCCAGTGGCAAGTCAAGATTGGATATCATGTTCCGGAAGGTAATATTAGCATTGCAATTTCATACATTCATTCATTCAATTCATCTACCATGGTGAATACATACCCTCACCTCACGCCCTTCTCTCTCTCTCTCTTTCTCTATGCTCTGATACATTCGATGACTATGTCCACTTCATGTCCAAGCTTCGAACTTCTAATGAGTGGACATGATTTGAATAACAAAGCCCAATGAGAATAGCGACTTTCCACCTCCTCTTCCTCTCCACATACCCATGCAGATGAGTTACTTGTAAATGTGATTGGTCAGGTCGATGAAATGCTCACGTGGTGATGCTGATTACTTGAAAAGAAGAGAAGGAAAAAAGTGTGGTTTCAAGAATTATTGCCACGCGAAATTAATGAATCTCAGGAGAAAGTGAAAAGATTATATGGTTCAGCTTGGCGTATTGTGTGTCTGATCATCAAAGAAGAGTGCGAGAGAGTCCTAATACCAGAGAGAGAGAGAGAGAGAGAGAGAGAGAGAGAGAGAGAGAGAGAGAGAGAGAGAGAGAAAATTAAACGCTCTTCCTCATGCGATAAGTTCGAAAAGGGAAAGAGAAAGATAGATAGAGAGTACAATAGGCGGAAGAGTTCAATCGAGCCCACAAATTTCATGTTATCATGGAATAAAGCAATGAATGAATTGAGATAGACAGAAAGTGGTGGTTATTGTGCCTTCAATCTGAACAAATTTGGTCCTTCTTATTCTTTTCTCTTCCCGTATTCTTCTTGCTCTCACATCCAAACACTGGTGGCATGATTTCAGTTCATCAATCCCATGCTACGGCTTGCTTTATCCCCTTGTCTAATGCTCGATTGTCGCAGACCTCGACCACTGATTGATTTTCTCTCTCTCTTTCTCGCTATTCTCGAATGTCCTGACACTGCAAACGTCTGTAATCTAGTGGTGATACAATCACCATTCTTTTCATTCATCTTTTGCTTGCTTTTCTTCACTCCCACACTCATGTCTTCACCTTTTTCCAACCCATCAAGCGCGTTTCAATTCATTTAATCGTTTTTTATTTCTCTCTCCTTCTCCTGAAAATTCTACTTTTCTCGTTCGAAAAAAATGATGCACACCCACAGAAGAACAATTTTTGGTACAAATAACTCACTTGCCAAATAAAAGCAAACTTTCCTGTGGCCCAGCAAGACTTCACATACAAGATTGGAGCTTTGCCTTGATCACTGGTTTACCTCCAAAATTGTCTGGAACATGGCAAATATCTGATCTTCGGCGCTATGGAGTGGTCGATGGCAAATTTTGCTTCGAAGGTGGCTCAGCATGCGGCAAAGGTAATCACATATTGTCAATCTATTCTCGATTTCGAAATTCTCACCACTCTAGTGCTCAGATTTTGGCAGTCTATCTTGTGGTGATCTTCAATTTTCCGGTTGCGAAAAACATATTAATTTCTCTCTCTCTCTCTCTCTCTCTCTCTTCCTCCTACATTGGCCATCTATTGTGTGTGTTTGCACCGAAACTCAACTTCCTCTCACGGCTTGACTTGATGTCCATTAAACTCCATTGAATGTACACACACACACTCATTGTCCAATCTTCATGATTATCAACCCTGGCTGTGATAATGTGAATGATAACCATTAATGGATCTCAAACACAGAAGGAGAGGGCTTACATGTATTACACACCAATCGGACTGAGCAAGTTGAGCAAGCATTTCTGCAAGCATCTTTGGGTGAATTGAGCGTCAAAAAACGAATCAAACGTAACAATTGTAAGTAATATGAACACATAGATCCACACTGATCACTGTCTAGTTTGCAAAGTTTACCATTAATCACCGGCTAATCATGCTTATACTTGCTCTCTTCCTTTCTCTCTCTCTCTCTCTTCCTACACATTTCTTTTTCTTTCTCCTCTTCCTCATCCATCCCATCTATTTTATCTTCTCACTCAACTGATGTTCCCTATTATCGGACCATTTTTCTATCCACTTTGGGGCTTCAATTCCCTCTTCCGTTCATCCGTTCCATGATACATATATGTGTATGTGTATGTATCAACTTGCATCTACTCTTGATACAAACACTACTATATATACACAGTGAGCTCCATCCAAAAGTCGAATATTAAACATCCAGAATCGGACTCTGGCCTACCGGATCGATCACTTTCCCATTCTGATTCGGGCAGTGGCAGTGGATGTGAAGCGTGTCCCCAACTTATCGGTCGAGGTATTGCGTGTTGTGCCGGTCATGATATCGATTTGGATAGCTGCTTGTCGGATGAAAATTATGCAACACGAACCACATGTTCAACGCTCAAATGGTCTTCAAGTCATTCGTGTTCTTCCAATTCGGGACTTTCCGCTGTTACCATCGATCCTAGTTACATAGCAGCTCAAAGTTTACACTCATGTAGCGGCCATACAAATCGAAGTGAGGATGTCCAATCGCTCCATAGTGTGACATGTGGTGCAAGTGGGATCGGGGGTGGTAGTGGCAGTGGATCGGTGGTACACGAAAATCGATCCTCACCAGCTCCAAGAGTATCGGCCAATGCAATAGCAGTGGCACCATCCACATCGACATCCAATATATCGACCAATGATGTCCATCTTGTATGGTCACTGGCAAAGTGCAATAGATGCAATGGAAATGGTAGAGATTATTGTACAGATCGAATAGTATCAAACAATCCAGCACGAGAAGTTCGATGTTCAACACTAGATCGCATTGATACTGTCAAGCAAAAAGTAATCGCTTCAAGCGAAAATCCAAGTATCAATAGTAATGTTATTGTGAATCCCATTCCTGAGTTGGCTTTGAAAAGCTCTTCTGGCCTCATTTTACTTATTCAAGGTAAATATTTACATCAAGACAATATAACATATACATTGGAAGAGAGAGAGAGAGAGAGAGAGAGAGAGAGAGAGAGAGAGAGAGAGAGAGAGAGAGAGAGAGAGAGAGAGAGAGAGAGAGAGAGAGAG
>QZCP01000021.1:32766-170846 GCA_003956705.1 Brevipalpus yothersi | reverse complement strand
GAGAGAGAGAGAGAGAGAGAGAGAGATGCTCCGGTCTTGCCATTTACCTTTGTCTTTTGCACAGGAATGACATGTTCTATATACCTGTTTATAAACGATGAGCCAAATCAGGCCCACATTTCAGCATTCTCTCTCCTTTTGTTTTCAATCAAGTCGCAGAACTTTTGACAGAATTCTCTCTCTCTCTCTCTCTCTCTCTCTCTCTCTCTCTCTCTCTCTCTCTCTCTCTTTCTCTAGGATGCTGGTGAAAGTAGATCAAAAAAAATGTTCACTAAAATCAGCCAAGTGAGAAGAGAGAATCAAAAGTTGACGAAGTGTAACTCTCTCTCTCTCTCTCTCTCTCTCTCTCTCTCTCTCTCTCTCTCTCGACGTCCTAGCTCTTGATGATTTTCAGGTGTTGATGGTGGTGATCGGTGGAAGCATGTCCACCTGTAAATCACTTTTGAGAGGAAAGAAAGGAGATGAAAAAAATTCTTCCACTGATTGTACACACAGACATAACTTATTTAGGATTGCTTACTCTCTGATGAATTCATTTGTTGATCAGAAGAATTATCTAGAGACTAAAAAGTTTGTGAACTAAGAAATATATTTAAAATTATCATCAGAGCTTCAGAAGGAAAGAGAATAAATTTAAAATTGACATTTGAGAGTTAATTTTTCAATCAAAATTGATCGCCGAAACGGATTCACCAAAATTGTTGCCGAGATGTGTGTACAATTGACCTACTTATGAGCTACCAATTTTACCTGTACTTTAGTAGTGAACTTATCGTTCAAATACATTCAGCTCAGCGATTCGTAGATTTGTATAGTGAAGACATTACTTTCACGGTTCATCTTTGTGATTATTATTACCTAACCTTTCTTCTCTTACTCTCTCTCTCTCTCTCTTTCCACTCACATGCCTACCTGAACTCTCTAAGTAACTAGATGATGATATACATTTCACTTTAATCTTATCATAAAGATTGGTTAACAACAGGCCGTCAAAAAAGGAAGAATGACCACTCTCTTCCTCTTTGCCATTAGTGATCGAAGTGGCTATCGGTCAGTACCAATGCCAATGCTAATACCTTTGAAACTTCTTACACAACGATCACATCATCACATTTATCATTGATTGAATTGAGGTCGACACGCGTGCCGATATGGTTTGTGAGGATGAAAGTTTGCCCTCTTTATCCGGGATGGCCATTGAACTGATGGTTCCGTATCTTCCTCTGATTCCTATAGTCGCTCATCTTCAGGGGCCAATGAATTCATTATCGATGCTCTTGAATAATTTGATTATGCTTGTTCCCTCTGATTACCTGAACACAGCATAAATTGTGGGTGTTTGTGTCTGTACATATGGCGGGAACGGTGTGCAGTATGTATTTCATGAAGAAAGTGTTCCTGAACGATATGTTTGAGCAATTTCAGGGATCTTCGGAAAGATCAATGACATAAGGTCCTAAGTGTGAGAGGTGTGTATATATATGGAGTGAATATTTTGGAGGCAAAAAAATTTTCCACCACATCTCATGAGCAGTCATGTGAGATTTGCTTACCTTTGAAATTGAATCTAATTCAAATCATAACAATTAACATTAATCGTTCTAATGATTGAATAACCATGATCTGAAGATAATAATTTTCGCATTTTGTTTAACACTAAAAGTTATATCTCGATATTATATTTTTTTCTCTCTCTCTCTCCTTCTGCTTGCTTGGATGATTTTAAATGTAATGGCTCACATAACGTCATTTGATCAATTGATTTTGGATGCATTTTGACATTTGATCTTGGAGAAGATGATTAAAAATGTTCATCATCATCAGAGAAAAATTATTTGTGTCCCCAAAGAAAAAGATATGATAATCATTATGATTGACTTTCAAGAAAATTCGGAACAAAATAAAACAAAAGACACACACACAAGCCAAAGTACCTATACTACATAATCACACACAGATTGCATGTCACACTGAGAAGCGATATTGCCCAAGCCCAGGCCAAAATTTTTTACCACTTCCAGGCACGCTACATGGCTGCCGATAGATCTTATGTCACCATATATATACAGTCAGAACGCCATTACATACACACAGCTCCAGGGTAAAGTGAAGAAGAATAAGAATAAGTTAAATTGGTACGTGCTTGTGTGCTACCGTCACTTGGTTGAAACGTCACTGAGCCCAGCTAATTGGTCTCCATAGTCGTTAGAATGTAGAAGTTGGAAAAAAAGAAATCCAAACTACGAATCTTAACTTGATTACAGTGGAAGCTTGAGCATAAAGATAGATAGAGAAAGTCACTTGCTATAATTGTCCACACACGATCAATGGTGACTATGATGGCGGGCCTTATAACGCTTGGCCAGCTTCCATCTGAACACTTATGTGGATGGTCTTCTTGGTTCCTTTTTCTATAATAAATTAGAGAAAGTAAAAGAGAGAGAGAGAGAGGGGGGGAATACAATTGATCATCAAAAATTTCAAAGCCACTTGCCACTTTTGTCGGATGTCCCATGGATATTGGCCTCCCCCCTCTATAATTCGGTCCTACCACGATGATGACCACCAAAGATGCTTATGGCATTTGATCAGAGGAATACCCTGAAAGGATGCGGGCTTGTGGAAGTGGACACAATATTGGGCAAAAAATGACCTCAACAGGTAGTGGAGGCAATCATTTTCGAGTTGACCGGAAAAATGACCTCTTCACTTGACTTTTGCCTTCTTTGAGGACCTGATTTTAGATTTTAAGTCGAGATTTTGAGCATTCCAGCACAATGGAGGTCAAGAAAGACACAAGAGAAAGTCTTTGTGAAAATATAAATTAGCCATAAATTACTTGTATAAATGTATGAAGTTTGCACGAGCCAGCCGATGGGCTACTGGGCAGGATGAAGGGGGCAAAAAGGAACTCTTGAGAGGACCTCTCACTGGCCATAGCAAGAGGTTGCCAATGATGACCGCCTAATTGTTGGACCTACTGGTGGGCTATCAGTGGCTCAGGATGATGTTTACTGTCACACCGAAGGGATTCCTTATTTACAATCAGCATAAAATCAGAACTTTCTTTCTTTCTCTTTCTTTCGCTGTTATATTCAACCGGACGATCCACCCAAGATCACACACTTGAAAAATGGGCCCCGATTGTCAAGACTTCCGTTGAAAGAATTCGAAAAAGAAAAGAATATTCTGACAAGTACTTCTCCTTTCCAAAGGGCCTATCAACGGTAACTCAGATCGTTCTGCCAAGCATTTATGTCATGTCAGCTTTCAGATACATTCGAAAGGCTAGATCTTCCACTACTAGACAGCCTTCTGTACTGATGGATAGAAAAAAAATTTGCTTGGCATAATTGAGTCAAGGTTATTCTCAGAGAGAGAGAGATTGAAACAAAAAAGTACACCATCACAAGCCAATCAATATATTGTATATTGATCATCGTTTACGATTGAAAAAAAAGGAGCCGATAATGAGGTAGTGTTCTTGCTCGGAAGTCAATCTAGCGGCTACTTAGAACCATTTCATTGTCAAAATTCGTGTCTACATCGTGAAGCATCCCATCGAGTATATCTTCAACACTGCTACTCGATCGTCTATCGTTGCCCCCGATCAGTGTTCCAGGCAGCATGTACGATAGCCGTTTTCGAAGTGGGATCACTTACAAGACTATGTTGATGATCAGGAATGAGGAACCATCATCTCGCCATACATCTATGGCCAAAATGCGATGAGCCCACAGTGTATGCATGGATGAGAGCGAGAAAAGAGAGAAGCTCAAGCCGCGTGCACGATGTTGAAGATTATTCTTATGGCCAAAGCCATTCGGACAGCGGGAGATGAGTTCAAAAGCTACAATATACAAGCTATCGATGATGAATATGCTCATCGAGCATTCATCTCTCTCTCTCTCTCTCCCTTTCTTTCTTTCTCTTATCGGCTTTCACTTTCACCATCAAATTCATTTTGAGAAGAAACTTGGCTCAATTACCACATTGTTTCATCAATCATAAAACATTCATCGAGTTTTTATCTCCACTGATAGAGTAGAACTTGAAAAGTATGGTATGCAAGAGTGTTCATAATTTTTCGACGTAACCTTTCGGTACTGGGCCAGTTTGCTAACGGCCGGTATGAACAACATACCGATAGTGGACACCGCAGAGTGAACAGAACTTCTTGCTCTCGATTGTTGACCACTTGTATTGTTGTTATTGAATGCTCACTGGGAGTGAGCTTTTGGGCCTCCAACTGACCACTATCACTAACATCACGGCTACTAGGCTACTAGACTCTGCCCACTGAATGGACAGAATAAGCAAAATTAGTGAACATAAGTCCAACTGATCATGGGGGCAAATGAATTAATCGTCTCTTTCGGTAAGCTCTCTCTCAATATTCAATTGATCAATGTTCGAGAGCAAATACGTACATATATTCTATTATCTTGAGAAAATTTTCACTTGAGATGATCGATGGTGACCGATCACTGAGAGCCACCATGTGAGTTACATCATCATCAGTAGCATCATCATTGGGGTCAGTTGATTGAATTTTGTGGAAGAGAAAAAGAAGGAAAAAAAATGAAATATGCATCACTCAATGATGATCCTAATGCTAATTTTCTCAGCCCATGAGCAAGTAACTAGGTATTGTATACTGTTGACCATCAGAATACGGTAGACAAAAACTTTTAACGTGTAGTTCATTGAACTTTGGTGAGTGAACAATCGAACCAAAAAGTTCGCCAAAATTTTTGAATGGTCACCATCAATGTGGATCAGACATTGTCCACACGAACATCTCAATTGGGACGATTTGAAAATATCTCTTGTCACCCCATTTTGTCACTATTCAATGGGTGACTTTCGTATGAATACGTGTGGAAACCATAAACATTTACCTTATACATGTATATGTACTGTACACTTTTCCTCTGAGTTATCTTTTCCATACCGTTGAGTCAATGGCGAAGAATGGAAAACTTTGAAAAATGGGTGAAAGTATAATCCGATGTGTATATAAATCGAATGAAAACGATGATATTCAATCCAAATCTCTATTGTTAAATTTGTGAAAAGAATGTAGAAAAACTTTCCTTCCATTCCTCTATTGTGACAGATCGATTAGGGTTCCACAATTCCAATGAGTTTACCGACAAGCTCATTGTAAGATCATTTTTCGTACATAGACATACATATGAATATGAATGGTATGTATCGCTATGTTCAAAGTCAATTGCATTCACTTGGCCCACTCTTTATCCTTTCTCTTTTTCTCTTTTTCATTCATTTCCATAGACTTTTCACTATACACACTCCATTAAGCTGGTTATGAGCTTTTCAGTCACTTGCTGTGCCCTTCAATTCCAACAAGTAAAGGGTTATTCTTGAAACTCTCAACAAGCGTCTATCTATCTCTGCTCTCTTTCTTTTTGGCAGAAAGATAATTCATAATGTTTATAAATATTCTTCCGAATGAATTCTATGGAAGACGATAGATAAAATTGAAAATGAATGGACTGAAAATTTTTCCTGTTGTAAGCAAGAAAATCAGTCCATATTCGAAATATACCGACGTACAAAGAGGGGGGAAGGGCAAAAGTGATGGTCACTAATACTAGAATTGGGTACTGGTCAGCTTCTCTCTGTACATATGGAGTAAAGGCCTAAGGAGAAAAGTGACCATATAGAGAGGCATGATGAGTGCACAGCATGAATATTCCATAGTACAAAAGGTACACAGAATTTGTATTCATGTGGCCACCATTGCTGCCCAATATTATTCTACCAATTGACGGCTCATTCATAATATTTTTTCATCTTTTTGGATGTGAAAATTTTTCCGTTCACAATTGAATAAATTGAAAACGAAGCCCATCCAGAAATTTTCTCGTGTTTTCATGAATTACCGTTAGAAATTCAAGCAAAATCGAAAACAAAACATGAGCCGATTGTTCATCAATTGAATCATCTTTCCAGCTATCCTCATGATGATGACGATGAACAATCATTTCTCGCATCAATTATCCAGATCGTATCCATTTCCGATACTGATTTCACTGACTGGTGTAATTCAATTCTGGAGATCATGAAATATGCATGAGAATCAAATCGTTCGATGAGCTAATGAGCCGCTCCTCAAGCTAATGATGGGACTGTAAGCGAAAAAGTCTAATTGAGATGAAAAAAGTACTTCATAAGAGCCCTTCAACTAGAAAGCAAACTCGAAATACACATGTACTTAAGCATGATAGACAGAGAAGTGGTGGTAAGTCTGATATTGTGGCTGATTGGCCCTTACTTATCTTTGAAGGATTAGCAAACCCTTCAATATGATAACAGAATTCAAATGAACAAAGTACAATGCTTATCAAATCATTTTGAGGATATAAGAAGAAGAGCTTACTGGCGGAAGATAAAGTTTATTATCTGTCATCTTGATGATGATAGGTTGTGAACTTATGATGATGAGATTTTCATAAAATATTGCCTATTAAGTTGACTTGAAAAAATGGATCAAATATATACCATAGGATGGGTTTGACACATCATTAGGACATCGATAAAAATTGAGACTCATGAATCTGATATTGGGAAAAAGTTGTGCCACATCTTGTGTATTGGCAAACTCTTCAGCTTTACAACCAGATAAAGTTTCATATTCCACAAAAAAACCCAGAGTACATGCGAGATCATCCTTTCGATTAGGATCAAAAGATAACGATTTTCGAAATTTTATGAGAAGTTTTCTCACCTCATCTGGCCCATCTTCATCAAATATTTCCAGTGAGGCAGTTTCAATATTTTGGCCAGCAATAGTTATACTGAGAGCTTCGGAGGCACAGAAACGAGAGCTTTTAAAATCATAAAACAATGGCTTAGCATGGGTACCAGATATAAAGCCACCAAAACCAGGAGAATCTGAAAATGATATGTGATCATCCAATTCTCGAATATCTGTGAGACTTTCTTCCGCTGGCCAATGGCTTTCAATATGAAAAAGATAGATGGTAAACTTCACCGGATATCTAGGATCATCCCAATCAGGACCTGGACTAGAGGCATCATTTGAAGTCCAATCGGTGATGGTTATCTTGATATCATCAGAAAATCGATTGATTGCGAAGCATGAAAAATTAATACCACATGTTTCGATATTAAACGGCTTCAACAGCTCAAAGTCTCGATTCCAGCGAGATTGAGTGAAATTAGTTATTATCACGATAGGATAATTGATGAATGGTATGGAATTTATTTGATTGAAATATTCTGGACGAGTGAAGATGAGGACAAACTTTGGTAAACATCCGATTTCTTTTTGAAGATAAGCTCTAACAAGTTTCGAGTCTTCGGTTGGCTTGCAAAGTCTTTTTCGATCCTTTTTAGTCAAAATAAGAAAATGTTTGGGACTAATTTGCTTTCTTTCACCTCTCATGTCATTTTTAATGATTTCATTCCACTTTGAAGCCATCTGAAACTTTTCATTTTCAGTTCTAGTGAAGAAAGAGTAATGAAAATCAATTAGATTGCAAAAATTACCTGTTAATTAGGATTATGGAAGCAAGTGGAGGTCGAAAAGTTGCCCAAAAAGCAAGTTTTCACAACACCAAATACTCCCAAAAAAGAGGATGTAAACAAACAATTGACTCACAAATTTGGATCATCATTGAACAATTTTGGATCATAGTTAATCATACAAGTGATTAGGCGAAAATCATCATCACATATTGGTCTTTGGAGTAGATCACGAATGGCTGCAGCATACCAATTTCGACAAACCAAACGATTACGAAAAACTTCCAAAGCAGGCAGATGAGAGAGTATATTTTTCACAATAAGATCATTTTGTAACACTTTATCCATGAACACACAAAATATTGATTAAATGTGAATTGTGATTAAGTTCAAAGATGTGTAGTATGAACTAAATTTTTCTCTCCCACAATTGAACTCTCCGCTCGACGTTAATCAAACGATCATCACAAATCACAATCCCAATAAGATCTGATCAAGAGAGAGTAAAAAAATAAATCAGCTCCAAGAGAAGCTTCTCCCATTAATTAAGACGCCTCTGTATATTACAGACTGTAATGGTCTATTGAGCGGGATTTTCAATGATATTTTAGGTAGAGGTCAAACTAGGAAAATTGATTTCTTAATTCTCATGATTATTTTTCTGCTTGATGAGAGAGGTATAAAGAAAAGTTGTTACTTACCAGTACTAGATGAAATTTTGGAGAGAGAGATAATATCCAATCAGAAGGTTTTTTAGGTATTTTTGATCGAATATTGGGTGAAAAAAAATATGAATCTCAAAAGGCATGAACTTAAATTATTGTTATTCAAAATATTATTATATTGTGTTAGTAAAATAAATTTTTGGAAGCTCATGCTCAAAAATTACAATGATATTGAGATAAAAGATTAAATTAGAGTCATGCTCAATATTCTGTTTTTTTTGTTCAAGAGAACATAAAAAGATCGTGACGAAATTGGCAATTCAAGGCATCCAAATCCAACTGATCCAAGGTTGACTTGGTTCGAACGAATAGAATTTTTTTCAAATTTGCCATATTTCTGATACTTATTAGAAGGTATGGAACCAAATCATATCTCATTCGATGTAGAAGAAGCATTTTAAGAGATTTCATGTATTTCAGATGGTCCCACATCGGATGATCGGGGTATAATGGTGAATCACATTCCAGGGAGTGTAAATTTCGGCAATTTTCCACAACAATGGTCCATGAATCATACCTGGAAGCACTGCCCATCATGATGAGATGCTTGATCTTTCTTCCCATCAAAGGAATTACACTATCGAAAATACGTGAATCTCGGCCAGTATAGACTGGTGGATAGAAATCGTAGTCCACAAATTTCAGTACAATTCTTTCCGGAATCGAAGCCAATGTTCTTGCCATAGTTTCATGGTGCCTATGGGAAGACAATTTGAAGGTAATCTCTTCCAGTGATGGGCAATCGAAAAGTAATTGAAAGTTTCTGGGATAACTGAAACCATCTAAATAAATTTTACGCAAATTTTTGAAGCTCTGTAAACTCAATCCTGTCAGAGGAGGCTTAACAAAAATATCTTTAAATAATCTGAGACTTGTTATCCGTTCTTTTACCGGTGTTGGTATCATTTTGATCACAAAATCACAATTTACTTCGATTTCTTTAAGATTTTTGCATGAATTTAGGAAACGAAATATCCAAAAAGATCGACACCGACCACAAAAGTCATTTAAATAGCCAAAATTATTTTTGGAAAAATTGCATGACTATGGAAGAGGGAAGAGAGAAAAACGTGAATTAATTATAATTTGAATGGATAATCGTAATGTTTAACTTTTGATTTTACCTTCAAACAATAAGAGCTACAAAATAAGCTCTCCAGAGAAGGAAAGCACATTATAAAACGTTTGATATCATCTAGTGACAGGCTGTTGAAGTCACATCCAATAATTTCGAGTCTTTTAACGTGTAATTTGGTCACCAAATATTGTTGCGGACTAAATTCAATCCGATTCAATCGAAGAGCTCTCAATGAGGGAAAATGCTGGAGGAACTCATCAATTTTGATGGGAAACCTTCGCTGTGCCCACCCACAACTGCCCGATAGTACTATTGATGTCCAGTATGAAAGATACATGTCGAAAATATTTTTCCAATCATGACACACACTTCGACAGTTGAGTACACAAAATAAATCGATATACTTGAGGAGCACTTTCATAATAGTTGGCTGAGCTAATGCGAAAATAACCGTTTTGTGAACAATTTGATTTGAGGAACACCGGAAAGGGTCATTATCATCATTTTCTGGCGATTGATAACTATTTTGTCTTTTACGCTTGTGTTTTGATGCCATCAATTTTGACTTAAAAAAGTGTTCTTTCGATGAGAAGTAACTCAAGTATTGTCAAAGAATGGTATATTGAACACTGAATGAGGGAAGATGATTGAAAAATTCACCTCGTTTAATTTTACATCGATGATACTAGCACCTTGTCCACTGATCAGTGAAAATCTTCGTCCTCCAGATTTTTCTCGATCTGTGAGGGTCATATTTTGTATGCAATCCGATAAGTTTAGATTGCACAAAAAGATCACAAATTGAAATATCATATTGTACGAGATATCATTTGAAGGCGGTACTTTTTATGCACACGATGAGACCATTGGACAGATTAAGTATTCAATTGGATGAGTCAAAAATTATGTCCGGTGTTGACTCCAACTGAGATTAATCTTATGATTTATCTAATCACAATTCGACAACTTGTCCAGGGATTCAGTACCCTCTTGAATTTGAAATGTTTACTGTCAAATTAAACTGGATTAAAAATTTCAATATAATATTAATAATTATTCATAATGTGATTATTTAAACGACCATCATTATTATCACATTAAGCCAGTTGTTTTGTTATTAGAGGTGGTGAAGTAATGATGGAAACATAAGCAGGCGAATATTTTACCTCCTATCAACATCAGAATTGATCTAGTTTCCTAAGCTTGGTTGAAGAAAGTATAAAAGACATGTATTTCAAGAAGACAATAATTTAACTAATATTAGACTCACAAAACTATCACAAATATGTCTAAAATCACGAAAAATAATTAAATATGTCATTTTTTCAAATTAAATTAGGAATTCGAACCATTTTCTAAAAGTACCCAAAAGAACCTCGTTCTGATGAGATCTTGAGTCAAGTTTTTTTCTCTGAGGCATTTCCCCCTCCTTAAGTCTTGCTCAGAATTTTTGACACAGTTTTTTGACTCATTTTATGACAGAGATGGATCATTTTAATCGAGAAATAAATTTTTTCATCAAAAGAAAAATACCAACTTTCTCTATCAAACGGGCTAAAAAGTTTTGTAAACAAAATCTTAATGTTCACCTATGTAGTTGAGTTTCATCCCGTCAGAGGGCAAATGATGATGCAAGAAAGATGCTAAAACCGCATCAATTTTTGCTCACTAAAAAATGAGAGAGAAAGAGAAGCAAGTAAGCATGATAAGTTTGAGTCATTTTTGCTCCAGAATTTAAATCGATCGCTCTTTGATAGTGTATCTCTCTCTCTCTCTCATGTGGTTCAACACACTTTTACATCCCTCTCATGTGAATTTTTTGGATGATGATGCCAAAGAGAGAGAGATCAACACGATGAAAGAGAAATGATGAGAGAGAGATGATGCAGGAGAGGTAAATTAAAGTTGATCACTGTGAATGTGTATGGATAACAGTGGAACATGATGTTAAACATGATGGAAAACTTAATCTCTCTCCAAAAATAATTATCTCTCTGTGTTTCATGTGTGAACATCTGAGTATTGTGATGAATGATTTACAATTGATTTCTCGATGAAAGTGATCACAGTGTGTTCATTCAACCATTTTTGGTTTCAAATTTTCTTTCAACAACATCATGCTTCATGATCATACTGGTGGTGATGATGATGATCACAATAATAATAATACTTGATTAGTGATCTGAATGACTCACAGTTGCCTTCTATGATCAACTCAACATCATCATCCCATTGTCGAAAAAGAAAAAAATGAATGAATTTGGTGGCTCAAAATAAGTGAACATCTTTTTGCAAGGGAAAAAATTTGCAATCAATAATCAACTTCTTTTCCATACCCATCAACAACAACATCAACAACAATAATAATAATAGTGATAATGATAATAATCCACCATGTGATGTTAAATTCAATACTTTGAGTGCCCTATTGAACACAACACTCTCACACATTGATCAATTATTGGAATTTAAATATCAAAGATTCAGATTTTTCTCTTCTCCTCATCTTCATCAAATCAAACCTTATTATTATTCACTTCCGTTGGGTATCTCAAACACACCAAAAAGGTGTCCACATCTTTTTGCATTAACAAAATATTGCTCATTGCAACCTACACACACTTGTGTGTAGGTAAGTGTGTATGTGTGTGTATAATCATCAACAGGAAGCTATCTTTCTTTCTCTATCTCAATCATCCCCATAATTTGTCAAGAACTATTGAGTTCAATTTTTTTTCTTGCCTCTTGCATCTTCTTCTTCTTCTTCTCCATATTTTTTTTGGCGTGTGTCTTTAAACTTTCTTCACCAGTGATTAACATCATTCACATTCATTAACATCAGCACACATAATCATCATCACCATGGATCATTCTGTGAAAGCAATGACCAACACTCATCGTAAAGTTGCCTTTTCACGATTATTTAATCGTAGTCGCTTTGAAAATATTGAACTTGAAACATTGTATAAACGATACATATTTAAGCTTAATCAATCGTCAATACTATCCGTTCTTCTACTATTTTCACTACTTACTTTCACTTTATCCATACTTGAATACTATTATTATTCAACCGTAACCGTGATCGGTTTAGCGTGCTCTATTGAGTGTATAACGTTTACCGTTCTGTTTATTCTCAATTTAACCAAAGCTATGCGAGATGATCACCTTATCGGTGTATGCTATACAATTATATGTCTTGCATTCATTTTTTGCCTAATATATGCTCCAATTGATATTCACATACGACATCCATGGCTCCATACATCATGGTGGGATCGAACACATACCGCAGCGGACGGTGTTTGGCAGGTTGTTTTGGTCACTTTTGTTGTATACACACTGTTACCAGTTAAAACGCGAATATCATTACTATTTGGAACACTAGTGTGTTCATCACATATTGCCATATCGGTCACATCAGCCCATCTGTTTGTGGATTACAAGTGGAATCAGATATGGGCAAATGGAATGATTTTTGTTTGCGTCAATTTGGCTGGTTTGTTTGTTGATCATCTTATGGAGCGTGCCGGACGAAAAGCTTTCCTAAATACTCGCAATTGTATAAGTGCTCGATTGGAAATGGAAGATGAAAATGAAAAATTGGAACGTCTTCTACTTAGTGTACTACCGCAACATGTGGCCATGGAAATGAAGAGAGACATATTATCACCAAAAGAAACTGGCCAATTTCATAAGATATACATTCAAAAGCATGAAAATGTTAGCATACTATTTGCCGATATAGTTGGCTTCACCGTACTTGCATCCCATTGTTCAGCATCCGATTTGGTACGATTGTTAAATGAACTTTTTGGTCGTTTCGATCAATTAGCCAATGATAATCATTGTTTACGAATCAAAATTCTCGGTGATTGTTATTATTGTGTTAGTGGTCTACCGGAACCACGTTCAGATCACGCTCATTGTGCTGTTGAAATGGGCTTAGACATGATTGATGCAATATCATCGGTTGTTGAATCGACCGATGTTAATCTTAATATGCGTGTTGGCATTCATACTGGCCGTGTACTATGCGGTGTGATTGGTCTACGTAAATGGCAGTATGATGTGTGGAGTAATGATGTTACACTGGCAAACTCTATGGAAGCTGCTGGTGAACCGGGTCGTGTACACATCACTCAAGCGACTCTAGATTGTTTGCATAATGAATATGATGTTGAACCAGGCAATGGTGCAGATCGTAATGCAACCCTAAGGCAACACAATGTGGTCACTCATTTCATTATACCTCCCCAACAACGTCGTAAACCTTTTCTATTTAACACATTGTCCGTTCGACATCTTGCCGGAACTGCAGGTCGTCGTAAGCTATCATTCAAAAATGTGTCCAGTGTATTGGTTCAACTTCTCCACTCAATCAAATTCAATGTAGATGTACCATTTTCTAATATGGCTGTTGCCTCTATGCCTCAAATAAGCAACGAAACTTCGGGTGATAATAAAATTCTCAGCAAAAAGGTAAGCTCTTCTCTTTCTCTCTCTCTCTCTCTATTTTTCTTTCCTTCTCATGACTAGAGGTGATTAACTTATTCTTCCTACATCATCTTCATCTTCTTCTTCTTTCATCTCTCATATTCTAAATATTGCCCATGTTCATTCTCACCAAGTCATCAGTGGAATCCATTGTGTTCTCTCTGATTACTTTTCTTTTCTCTTCTCTCTTTTTTTCTCTCTTTTGTACTTCACAGTTAACTTTCCATTCTTTCCATGCTTTACTTTAATCTCTTGTAATTTGGGGGAATATCTTTCTCACCTTTCTTCTTATGTTTCTCTCTCTCTCTCTCCTCTCTATCTCATAACATGACTGATTTTTTTTTTACAGCAAAAAGTGGCTGATAAACTGCGAAAACCTTTCAAAAAGCGCCATTCAACCGTTCAACATCAGGCAACTAATCGTGTGAACAAGTATCTCGCTCAAGCCATAGAAGCTCGAAGTGTGGATCGCGAAAAATCGACTCATGTGAATCCAATAACACTTTGCTTCAAAGATCATCAGAAAGAAAGACAATATCACGATAATCGAGACTATGGGTTCGGTATGTCTTTGGGCTGTGCGTTTGTCATCTTTATTCTTCTTACTGGTGTTCAAGTGGCTATTCTTCCAAGGTAATATTTTATTTTCGAATCAAAAAAATTCTTCTTCTACTTCCACTTGAATACTCACCGTTTCGAGAGAGACTGTGTGACTCAATCGTATTTCGAGGATGAGTAAACCATTCAGAACATGACCGCCAAAATGAGATGGCATACAAATGCTTTGACCTATTGCTCAATCCTTTTGCTTTTATCATGAGTCCAAATGATTCTGTCTCTCTCTCTTTCTCTTTCTCTACACAAATACCTCTCTCTTCAACAAGGAGAATCAAGATAGTGTACAAATTCCCAGAATCAAGGCTTGGTGAGAAGATAGAGGATAGAAGGGCCTCTCTTCCATGAAGGAAAATTCTTTGGTTTGCTACCAAGTTTTCTTTTGGCGAATTATCTTATTAAAGCTCCGATGATTATCATTGACATGGCTTCGCGTGACTTGAAAGTAGTCTAATTTCTTCCACATGAGTTGAATGCTTGTTGAAGAATAATTCTCTTTCCCTTTCTATCTCTCTTTCTCTCTTTCATGGGGGATCATCATGAGATGAAGGAAAATACGGACAAGGCTTCTTTTTGTGTGTGTGTGTTCTTTTTGCTATCACTTTTATATCCTTGCCAGATTCAGTGAGAAGTTTTTGGGATCTTTTTTTACCCCAAAATCTTCATTTATATTTGACGATGTCTGATGCTATGATTAACACCTTCCTCTCTGTTTTTGGAACTTTTTTTCGTCTCTCTCCCTCTTCAGATATGAAATATTGTGGCAAGACTTTTCCATTTATCCATTCTATCTATTTGTCAATTTCTTCTTCTTCTATCATTTTTATAACTAATCATGCCATTAGAGGCTCCCATCACGAAAAAAAGAAGAGGAGAGGGATAGAGAGAGAGAGAGAGATAAATGAAAAGTGAATCAAAAAATTGCCATCATCGATGGAGGTCAAACGTGTATGATGGCGAAAAATTTAGTGGTCATTGAGAAAAATTGTTATTGAGCCTGAAAATTCGTTCAACCTCATCATGTTCATTTACAATTTCCAACTGATGGTCAAATCACTTTCTCAACATTTCTTTTCAGCTTTTTACACGTAAATAGTAAGCCAGTGTGTTTGGGCCTGTCAAAGTGAAAAGCCCATAAACTCTTTTTCCATTTTTCTATCAATGTTATGGTTGAAAATTTTTACTCTTTCTCTCTCTCTCTCTCTCTCTCTCTCTCTCTCTCTCTCTCTCTCTCTCTCTCTCTTCAAATCTTGGATTCTCGTTACTTTCTTTTCTCTCTTTATACCAATCTTTCATCCATTATTGGCTAACATCATGGCCTATTCGCATTGCTGAATCACACACACATATACACTCACACTCTACCACTTTGAGCAATCGTTGACTCATCAACTTATTCTCTGAATTGTGGACATGTTGTTGTAACAGAGAGAAAAGATTCTTCTTTCACTGATGCCTCTTTATTTCTGACTCTTTCTCTTTGCCTCTTTTTCTTCTTTATCTTCCTCTTCTCCTTCTTCTTCATCTTCTTCTTTTTCTCTGTCTATAATCATTTTTTAGCTCTACTTGTTTTCCTGTTTCGTTTCAAGTCACATCTTGTAAGATCCAAATGCATCATGCATCCTTACGCGCCACTGATCCTTTTGAAATGTGGAGAAAATTTTCACTAAAAAACAATAAGTTCATCAACAAAACACCGAAATACCATCAGCCATGGTGACATTTCATCTGCTTTCCACTATGTTTTTTGTCTTGGAACATTTCATCGAAAAAAATGATGTGATTTCTCCAATCGATTTGAGACTACTCCTTGTCTGTGTATATGCATATACACACTCATTTTCTTGATTATTTTTTTCGTTGTCAATCAGTATATTTGATTGTCAGTTTCCAACATTTTTTTTGCTTTAATGAATAATGATGCCAAAAAATTGAGCAAAAAGCAAGCTTTGAGTGTATGTGTCTGACTGAGCTATTGAGTCTCAGATGATGATTAGATGTGTCTTGAAATTTTCATGATGAAATGGAATATTTTTTCTCATTACTTGAACTAAGCTTACAATCAGCTGAGGCTGTGTCGCATGATCGCTCTCTTTTTTTCATCCTCAAAATATCAAGGAAGAATGACCCAAAAGATATCGTCCAATCTATCCATCTCTATCTTTGCCCCTCATCTTGTAATGAGGTCCGATCCCAATTCATCATCCATAAAATTATTGAGCTACTTGATTTGACTGGAGAAAATGATTGCTTTCATGATGATGATGTGTGAATTCAAAATTGGATATGTAAAAATGACATAATTTTGTCTCAAAATGATGATGACTCAATTCAAGTAGAGCATTTGGCAATTGAAAGAAAGTGAAAAAAGAATTTGATTTAATACCATGACTTTAAATATAACTTGAGGCTAAAAATTTCTAGTTTTGATTTCTTTTTTCATCACTTACGTTCATTCATCTCTCTCTTTCCTACTGAAGCTTTATTCATATTTATTCATGATAATTTCTTTTTCTTTACATCTCTCTCTCTTTCATACACACATCTTGAAGTTTATTTGCATTTTCCTTTTCCCCTACTTTTTCTATCTCTGGAACTTCTCTCTTCCTCTCTTCATCTACGCATATGACTTCCGTTTCAACAAATAGTAAGATATTAGAGTGTAAACATTGGTCCCAAAGTTAATGAAGATCAGAAGCTTATGAAAAGTGAATACAGTATATACAGTAGTGGGGAAGGTGAAAATTTTTTTTGGTACTCACAATTGCTATTTTGATGACGTCTATGGATGTTCATTCAAAATATTGAGACAGTAGGTCAAATAAGGCAAAGTAGGTGCCTGTGTGCATATATTTATTTTTTTTGATCGAATTGGAATGATTAAGTGATTGAAACTTTCATTTCCCTAGTGAATGTATGTGTATCTATGTATTTGTTGTTATCTTTCTTCACAGTTACAGTAGCACACATGCAGAATACAGAAGCAATAGGCAATAAAATAAGAATATAAAAAAAGCCGCCAAGTCAAATGTTATAAGTTGATGGGAATTGATGATGCTTGATTTATTGAACTCGACAGAATTCGATTCCTCACGAGTATACAGAGGATTTGATGGTGTTACTGGGCAATGAATAGAATGGACCGGAGGAATACATTTATTTATTCTCTCTGTTCTTCTTCTTCTTCTCCTTTGATCTCTTCTGATCAAAGGAAATGGCTTCTCTTTCAGACTTCTTGATGAGATCATGATTAGGCTGACCTTCTATTTTCGACGAAAAAGAAATAAAAACCCTCTTTTATGATAATTTTTGCTCCTCTTCCATTGAATTCAGGAAGTACAGGACACATTGAAGTGGAAAAAGGAATACATGTATATTGCATGCAACCTCCAAATTCAAGTGTATATGTGTGTGTGTGTTTCATACTGTTTGGTAGGGAATAATAATGATGAAGATAAATTCACTTGAGGATCAAGTGAGATGAGAAAATCGAAGAGGAAAGATTCAACGGAAATAGGAGGGTTTCCATTCGCAAGCCCTTTCCTCCCCCAGGAATATAAAGGAAAATAATAATAACGAGCCTCTTCCGTGGTGATTCCATCATGATATTGGAAAAAAAAATTTTCTTCTCCAAAAGATACTGTCATCGATGTGTGAGGCAAATATACAGGGCAACCAGTACAGAAAGTGAAAGATAAAGTAGAGAGATGATGAAGAGTAGACAAAAAAAAGTTCCCAAAGAAGAAGTATATATGATTTGATCAAGCCCATTTATCCACCCTTCGTCAATACACACAGATAGAAAGAGATCGAGAGTTTGTTTACACACACACAAACTATTTCGATTAAGAGCTTGACAGAAACTTTCTCTTCTCTCTCTCTCTCTCTTCTACTTCTCTATTGTCACGAATATATACATGAACAAGAGAACATGTGAAACTTTTTCTCATAGATTAATCTTGTGTATTATTCTGTGTCTTCTCTCTCTCTCTCTCTCTCTCTCTCTCTCTCTCTCTCTCTCTCTCTTGCTCTACAGCCTACTCATTCGTAAGCTATCATTCGCCTTGTGTATTGTCTTATGTTTACTGGATTATCCAGGCAACTCTTTTTTTGGCGATCTAATTCAACTGAACATAGCCAAGTGAACACACACACACACAAATGAATGAATTGTGTTTACGGAATGGGTGTAGATAGAAAAAAATGCACCAAATGAATGTACCGAGGTGGCGAAAAGTAATGTGACGGACTTTGAAATTCAAGAAAAAAATGATCATGAGAAGGAATGAACTCGGATTGAGATAAATAAGATTGAATAACAATCGAAGTTTAACACAAAAAAGTTTCATCAAAAAATTCCCTGCAGGATAGAAATGAACTGGAAATTTCAGTAGCATTACGGTTTTTGGTTTTTGAAGCCTAGATTTTCGAAATTCTGAGAATTTTCGGTATTCATCCGATATATCGACGTGAAATTTAGGTGAAACAAAGTATTGGTCATGACAATTGTTAGACTAAAGAAAAAAAGATGAGAATCATAGAATGAATGATAAAATTGGAAAAGATATTTCGAGAGAAGTACTCATTTTCAGTTACGTTTAATCCCATAGTAAAAACCCATAGGCTCCTCATAGGTCTCAAAAGTCAAAATCCTGATGACCAGCGAAATTCTTGGCCCATTTCTATCCTATTTTGAATTTTGAGGCCAAATTTTTTTCTTGATTAACTTCATCTATTGCTCAATCTCAATTGTTATGATTAGAATCGATTCTCTAACATAATCATATTTTTCTGATTGCTCAAACTCCGTCACATTACTTTTCGCCTCCTCGGTAATGTGTGCTAAGCATGTATTCTGATTCTGATAATGTGTCTAACTAGAATGAGATATGGAAGAGAGAGACGAAGAATAGTTGATTCTTTTTTCGTCTGTTGAATCTATTTTATTAACCATCCGATGATTACTTTCTACATGCGATCAAGTTGAGCACTGTCCCGTGAGAGAATGCTGAAAGAAAGAAAAGAGAATATCTCACTTTTCATGAAGACTGATGAAAAGTTTTTTCTTCTCTCTCTCTCTCTCTCTCTCTCTCTCTCTCTCTCTCTCTCTCTCTCTCTCTCTGTGCCTCTGTCTCTATTCCTCCCCATTTCCCATCAAGATCAAGGGCAATAGTGAATTAGTGTCCAAGAATGGAGCTACTTTATCATTCCCACTTTATGTCACATCGAATAGATCTGCATCATTTTTCACTTCATCTTTTTCTTCTTCTCTCTCTTCTCTTCTCTTCTTTTTATTTCTTATCTAACTTTACCATACTGAAAATGGTTCCACGATAACTCATTGCGTTTGTCAATCAATCGATCTTACTTTTACCGATCCTTGAACGACAATATCAATCTCAACTAAGCCGAATCTTCCTTTGTTGTGATAAACACAATGAAGAGAGAGAGAAAGAAAAATCTTCACAGAATCATTTTGCTTTCCAACTTGCTCCACATTCTATTTTGTGGCTACATATATATATATATGAGACTGAGACTGGAGAAGAAAGAGAAAAACGTTATAGCAATATGTCTTCGCTTCCTACACACTTACATACACTCATACACTCATATACATAGCAGACAGATAGGAGAAGAAAAAATATCTCATCATCAATAAGCTAGCACAAGATGTGAGTAGAAACAAGTGAGATTGCTTGGCGCAAAGTAGCGAAAAAAATGAGTGAAACATGAGCATGGAAATGAAAAAGAAATGCATGAGATGTCGATGAAGATAGTTGAGATACTTTGGCAAAGATGATCGAGCAATATTGTGAAGTTGAACATTTCTTTTTTTTTACTGCTCATATCATTTAGAAAGAGAGAAAGAGCCAAAACATAAGAGAAATACAAAAGGTATATACATCGGATAATGGCTCCAGTTCTCAAATGATGAAACTATTACCCAAAGTATATCAAAGAAAATTGCCTTTTCATCCACTTAAACTTAAAGTCTCTCTCTCCTCCCTTTCTCTGTGTATTCGAGTGTTTTAGAGTTTATATTTGTCTTGCTTATTTCGCAATACCACACTGTAATCAGTATCATTAAGAACAGATCTTTCCACCAGAAAAGTCGTAACGTTCGGTGTGTGTATGTGAGCATCTGTTGGTGAAAATATATCCATACAATTCATTCAACTTTCAGAGCTCATGTTTACTGTTTTCCTTTCTCTCTCTCTCTCTCTCTCTCTCTCTCTCTCTCTCTCTCTCTCTCTCTCTCTCTCTCTCTCTCTCTCTCTCTCTCTCTCTCTCTCTTCCCATGAGTTAAGTTGGATAAGGAACCTGAAAAAAGAAAGTGAAAGGGAGAGAGAGAAAGCCTGAGAGAAAGATTAGTAAACAGAAAAGTTCAGAGAGAGAGCTAGATGATTTGCATGAATGCTTTTGGGAAGTTTGTTTTCAAATCCACCGGTGTTGAACCCACTATCATGAGCAACTATCAACGATACATGAAATATGCATATCGGCTGTCTGATTTTGGATAGAAAGAGAAAGAACAGACCTATTGCTTGCCTCTTTCACTCTCTTCCAGCTCTCTTCCAGCTCTCGGTGTTTGCTCGATTGAATACGGAAATCGCAAATCAAAAATTCAAATGATGCTCTCTTTTTTCTCTTCTCTCTCTCCCTCTCTTTTACCACCCTTTTGCTGAACAACTTTACAACTCTAAACCTCTCTGTATCCTTGAGAATAAAAAGTAGATCAAGAGCCCACATATGCTACTATACGAAAATCCATTTATCTTACACCAAATCATCCGAAAAGCAGCATCTGAACCGTTTGATTTTCAATTTCAGCTTGTCTTCGAAGAATTTTTTTCCATCTTCTTCCTGTCTTAGCTCTCTTTCTCTCTTCCCTCTTTACACATCTATTCTCGATTCAATTGATGATCAATATCTGAATAGAGTACTTCTTCTTTCTCAACTTTCTCTCTCTTTCTTTCCACTGAAAAATGTCCATGCATGAGAGAAAAATTTTTATCCAATACTTGACAATTTTTTTCCACTTTCACTCCCCCCTCTCTCTCTTTCTCTCTTTCTTTCTTTCTTTCTTTCTTTCTTTCTTTCTTTCTTTCTCTTTCACTCAATCTTTCTCTGTTTGAGCCCTCAAGAGGAAACCAGAACGAGGTGATATATGCTAGATAAGCATTTTTTTATACGACGCTTGACTTGCTTGCTGTCAGAATATGTATGGATCGATTGAGTTGTGTCTGATGGTTAACTGCAAAATAATAGGAAAATAAATTGTCCTCTTCGATTTTGGTCTCAACCAATATTAGAGTTACAGTGTATATGATACATGGCACTGAACAGCTTATAATCTGCTTAGTTTCTTACACACCGTATGTTGCTCACAAACATACTCTTTCTCTCTCTCTCTCTCTCTCTCTCTCTCTCTCTCTCTCTCTCTCTCTCTCTCTCTCTCTCTCTCTCTCTCTCTCTCTCTCTCTCTCTCTCTGTAATCTAGATTTTATCCGCAATATACTGTCAGTTGAGGACTACTTTTGAACACTTGTTTATCAAAAAAATTGTTTCAGCTGGGTAGAAATAAATTGTGTGTGTGCTTGTGTGTATCATAATCTCACACAGTTTTCTATCTGTCCTTTGATAAAACGATTTTGTACTCAGGAAACTCAAAAACTCAATTCCAAGAATCCAGGAATTGGTTCCATCCGGTAAGAACAGATCAGTGGGAAAAATGTCTCAAGATTGTTACATTGTAGCTCTTTACACGTGTATACGATAAGCTTTCCCGTATTTCTTGTATCTTATGATTAAGATGAAAGTTTCATTCTTTGATTGGTTGAAAGAATAGGTGAATCTCGATAGGCTTACAAATTGAATCAGAAATGAGGAAAGTTTCTAGTAAAGTGTATCAGACTTCATTCATATCTTTCAAAAATATTTAAGCTTATTGAAGAATGCGTATTTTAACCCAAAAAACATTCAAAGATGAATCAGTGATATATTTAACTCTCTGTTTCTCTCTCTCTCTCTCTCTCTCTTTTGAGGGATGCCTCAATTTGTTAGTTTAAGATGTTAAAAATGATTGATGATAAATTTTGGTGGCAATATTGGTACATTGAAGTACAAAAAAACCTTCTAACCTCTGAACATTTGAATCGAAACTATGCTTCATAACCTTTCCATCACCTTTTCTAGGTCAGGCTTATTGCGAGCGTTGTGTGAACTAAATATGTGACGAAATACAGTTGTTCTTCTCCAATATTCTTGTGGTTATTAGGAACATTGACTTCATTCTGGCTCTGGAATCTTTTGATCTCCCGTTTCATAATATGCCTGATTACCCACTAGATATCAATCTCGATGAGCTCATGTTAACTCGAGCAACATTCTGTTAAATTAGAATTTTGAATGAAGAAAAATCTAATGGATCATCGAGTTAATCGTTTCTTAGGGAAACTTCATGCAAGATAAGCAACATGGGTAGGAAATACGGTGAAAAGATTTACTCTCTTCATTGAGATAAATTTAAGACAATCATTCTCAGGGATTGCCTCTGGTTTGACTAGACTTCCTCTCTGAACACAATGGCAAACAATCTCTTTTTCTCTCGCTCTGTGTTTGTATACTTCAATTATTCAGCTCCTATTTTAGCGATTCTAATTAATCTGGTTCCCTGCCAAAAGTCTCTCTAGATGATGCCTGGAATCATTCTCAT
Source organism: Brevipalpus yothersi (assembly GCA_003956705.1). Classification (NCBI taxonomy): domain Eukaryota; kingdom Metazoa; phylum Arthropoda; class Arachnida; order Trombidiformes; family Tenuipalpidae; genus Brevipalpus; species Brevipalpus yothersi. Next base: position 147,697 of record QZCP01000021.1, on the reverse strand, counting down.
TCTCTCTACTTATTTATGATTGATAGATTCAGTGTACACCCAATATTTTTTTCTCTCTTTCTTGCAAGATTTCTATAAGTTCTTTGTCAGAACGTGTATATATATATTGGGAATTTTTTTTGCTTGCTCAAAATCTATCGAAGAAGAACATTTTTTTTCCTTCCACACAGCTTTCAAAACTTATTAAATCATTTCTAAGCCTTAAGCTTGTCTTTCAGTTTTGATGATGATTTTTTTTTCTCATCTTCCTTCTCTTCTCATTCACCAACTAAGCAAATACTCATCATCTCCGGTGAATTATCTCTGATCCATCAGTTTTGGTATATATTCTTGCTTGACTTACATCTTGTTGTCAACAGAGCCTTTAATATTTAGCTCCAGCATCTTAATGCCAGGCATTCTTTTTCTCTCTTCCATCGATATTTTGCATGATAATCAGAATAAAGTGAGAATGAAGAAGATAGATCATCTCATTTTTCATGATTTATCCAACACACAGCTCTAATCTTGATATTTGTTTACTTCGCTAAGATTGAGAAAAATTTCATCTACTCACTATATATCTGGCCCATTATTTTTTGCTACTACATAGGTTCATCATTCAAGCAATTTATTGCTTCACATTAATTTTTATCAATTTTTTCTTCTTTGCTCCTCTCTTCTCACACAGTGCTTCTCAAGTCAATTGACTTTAATCAATGGAAGAGAGAGAGAGAGAGAGAGAGAGAGAGAGAGAGAGAGAGAGAGAGAGAGAGAGGAAATTTTAGCAACATCAAGAAAAAGATTGATGCAACTCTCAAAACACTCCCTTAACTTGATTGTGACCTCTCCTTTTATTCACCATCAGCAGCAACAATTCTATTACTTCTTACCTTCTATTTTATTCTCTTGATACAGAGATCTGAGAAAATTCCAAGAACTCACTTGTCAGCCAGAAAAGAAAACTCATCCGAATCGGTTTGAGTTTCCCCAGAACTATTATTATCAATGAAATTTCTCACTAACTGATTGAAGTTGAGAGAGAGAGAGTCTATCAGAAGGGGTTTTTTTCATTATATGAGGGAATACACTTGGAATATCGTGTTACTGTTCCTTTTTCCTTCTCCTACTCCCTGGCACAAGCAACTGTAGAACAATGTTTCTCTTGAATGCATCACATTGTAAGACGGAGAAGAAAAAGCCGTCCTCATATTAGCTTCATGATGATTATTTTCTTCTTCGATCAACAGCATCAGTAGGTTGCATCTTCATCCAGAATTCTCTTTCTGCTTCCCTCTGATCTCCCTCATCTGGAGCTTATTTTTTTCTGATCATACACTTCTACTTATTCTTTCATAAGCTTTCCCTAGCATACTTTTTATGATATTCGAGATCTTACTAACATCACACTTTGTCCATTTAATCCATCTCTCTACCACGTTTCAAGAATGTTTACATAGCTTTTTCTTGCCAAGAGTCATGATCACACGATCCTTCAAGTGAATATCTTGTCCAAAATCAGAAATGCCTTGAAGAAAATGCTGACCTTTGATCTGTCAATTTGGCCTTTTTAGATGCGATTTTACACACTTAATATGGAAAGTCACAGTCGTTGTTGTTTGCATTCACTCTGACAAGCTTCCAACAGTGTCTCAATTCTTTTATCGTCTGCATATTCAAATCTTTCACTACAGTAAAAAGTAGTTCAGTGTTGCTTGCTACCACTTAATGGATCATCTTTCCTTGGTGAAAGATACCAAGAAAAGCATAACCATTGTATTACACATCTATTTTCATCACTTACTAGTGTATTGTCTCAGCTTTACTCGCGAAGCCAATTGATTTGACTGCTATTGGATTGTTTTTCCTATTCTTTTCAATGCTAATTCTTTCCACTTCTTCTTGCTCTTCTTACTCTTCTTGTTCTTCTATGGACTACTTTTCTGATTGTTTATTCACTCTTTCTAGGAGGTTTTGAGCGAATAATCCGTTAACCGTTGATCAGACTTAGTCATTTTTCTCCATACTATATGCCCATCGTCCTGTACAATCATGATGGAAAATGATTTTGAATGGTACACATACAACTATTATGTTTCTCTCCTTGTTGATGTCTTTGAGTCTTTTATGGTTATTGATTCTCCCTAACCTATAGTCATTCTCATCATTACCATATTCTTTTCCTTCTTTTCATCGCAATTCTTTTTCTCTCTTCCTCTTCTTCCGATCAGTTTATCCTCTATTTCTCAGAGGATCTTCTCTCTCCTTCTGATAGCAACTCTTTATCAATGTATTTGTGTGTATGTCTGCATTCATTTCGATTTCAGCTTGGCTGTATGCTGGATGCTGGATGCTTCGATCGATTCTTTCCCTTACATCCTTCCAGAATACTTGGAACAAAAGAGGGAGAGAGATGCAGATTTGGCCTTCAGACATTGTTCAAAAACCAAGTAGTAGTAGAGACAGTTTCAAATATCTCATTACTTAGATTCATGTACACACAAGGCTCTTTTACTTACGTTATATTTAAAGCGATGTAGACTTGTGCTAAGTTCTGTCGAGTTGGCATAAAACAGGCTTGATTCCATGTTTGATCCAAGAACTGATACTTTCTATAGATTTCTTCTCTCATTTTTATTCTTCTTTCTCTCATCTTCATCCTTTTCCTCTCTTTTCTATCTCTCCCTCTTGTCTAGGTACTCTTCATACTTTGCCTTAGCAAAACGCTTCTATTCATATCATGTTCTCATTATTATGCATGAATATATTTGGTTAAAGAGGACCATGAGTCAATCACATTAATGATGCTGGAATTTTTGTTCATCTCTATTTTCATCTATGCTAGATTGCATCTAATCACTGATATTTTTATGATAGAATGCTCTTCAATTCATCCATACACATACGTACATACATATTCCGAGTATTCCTTCTCTTTCTCTCTCTTCTCTCATTTCGCCCATCCACTAGTCATCATCCGTCATATTTGCAATCAATTTACACCTCGTTTCCAAAAAATCCATCATATGACATAGTCATATGCGTTAAAGTAGGCCCTGAGAAAAAAATGTACTCTTAATACCAAAGACAGATGAACACTCGTCATATGCATGAGTATAGAGGTGAAAGATAGAGAAAGAGAGAAAGAAAGAGAACATCTCATATTGATGAGAACTTTTGGTTTTTCAAGTTTGATTACTTTTCACACCCTTTGCCCATGAATTCATCTTACAGTTTTGAAAGTGAGAGAGAGAAAGAGAAAGAGAAAGAGAGACATTTTTATGCAATGCATGTTATTTCTGTCAGGCCCATCATTTTTGACATATCGAATGAAATTTAATCCCAACTCTTCTCAGCTATAAATCACTTCTGAATGTGCTTTTTATGGTCGTTCATCAAATGTTCTCTTCTTTTACTACTACTTTTTCTTCTTCTCTTTCTTCTTGAATAGATTTTTTCCAGCCTAACTTGAAATGATGTCTCTATGTTGCTCACTGGTATCATGAAAAAAATATTTTCTTTTTTCACCGTAAAAACCTTCTTCCACTAGATTGTTGTGATCATTTTTAATGCTTTTATACACTTTGTAGCCAAATTTTTTTTGCACTTTGCTTCCAATGGATCTTTCTCTCTCTCTTTTTATCTCTTTCTTTCTCTCTTTCTTTCTTTAGTCAACCTCTTGAGAACATGTTCTCATCTCACCCACATTATTTTTTCCCTTAGTAATTTCGTCAGAGACAGATACTGGGGAAGCTCACTTTCAATACTTCGAATTTTTATATATACACACACACACACACACACAGCATTCGTAGCTAATTTATTCTTGGGGATGCTCTTGCCAGTATAACTAATAGATGCTGGAATCTCATTTTTCTGGAATTTCCTCGTTTTTTAATGAAAAAGACGCCAAAAATTCAGTGTGAAATTTTTCATTTCTCTTCTGCTCTACGCAATGCATCCAGAAAAAGATTTCAAAATTATCTAGAAGCAAGATTTCTTAGTCTAGAATATCCACTGACGAAACTCTCATGCGTCTAGATATTCAAGGCAATAGTTTGCAGGACTTTTCAAACATGAAGCACTAATGCACACTGATGATATAATTCTTTCTTATGAATGGATAAGATTTTGTGGGTGTCTGAGATGACCTTCCATCTTTTGAAATGGTGGAAAGAATAGGGAAATAGATTGAATTTTTATTTCGATACTGAAGAAACCAAAAAAAAACTTTATCCATTCCACATGAACGCTATTTTGCTCAGTCCTACTTTGTGCTTGCATTTTTATTGATCAATTGATTTTTGTTTTTTTTGTATACTAAGCATCCATAATAATGTCAAATTTTTCTTTTCTTTTCTTCTCTTCCATTTTATACTTTCTCATGAAGGACACTTATGCTTCTTGGCCTTTTCGTGATTGCCTTACTTTGGATCACAGCCATTTTGGGTTTAATAATATCGGCCCGATTAAAGGTAAATCAAAAAACCGAATTAAACGTTAGGGAATATGATTTGGGATTGAATTTTTTTTCTACCTACACAAGAGAATCTTATACATCATCACGATATTGTTGATATTAAAATGATCACATGCATAAGATCTTCTATTCTGGTACAGTTATCTAACGTATTTCTTCTTTCTTTTTTTTTTCTCTCTCTCTATTTTCTTCTGTCATATCACTTCCTTCTCTCAGTGGATGACAAAAGACATTTCCAAATACTTTCTCATCAGATTGGCTATAATGATATTCACGGTTGTTCTCATCTATGCTGTTGCTCAAGTTAATGTGGTAAGAAGAAAAGAGACAAGCTTTCACTTTTCCCAACAGAGACTTTTCACATTGACTATCACATCTATTGTACACCAAGATTGATCACGTTTCAATTTACCTTTTCTTTTATCTTTTTCTCTCTCTCTCTCTCTCTTTTCCCTTCCTCATCTTCCTTCTTATCATTCTACTTTTTTTTGTCTTACTCAAACCTTACTCTACTTTATCTCTCTCCCCCATCCATCTCTATCCATATATACTTTCATTCCAATAGTTTTGTTGTGCTGAGGATGCCCATTGTCCCAATTCAACCATCATCCATCCATCCTCGTTCTTCCAAGAGCATCGAGCTTGTCCACTTCCTCACTACATAGCACTTAGCTGTGTTTTATCATTTCTTCCGTTGGCTATTTTTCTCAAGCTTCCTGTACTTCTCAAAGCAGCTTTAATTGTGCCCATGGCCACAGTCTTTTTGTTGGTCATTTTTTTCACCCATCTACAATTATTCACTTGCCATGATATTCGCAGTGGGTAAGTATTCTCCTTTATATTTCCCAAGACGATGTCGGAGGAAAATGAATTTTTTCCATCAATTATTGTATCAATTGTGAGAGAATTGTGAGAATTGGAGGTTCACACACTTGTAGTGGGTCTAATAAGTTGTATGATGAGAGAAAGTCATATTTCAGCTGAAAAATAGTGGTGGCTGATTGAAATTGGAAGACAAATCCAGAATAAACTTTTTTTGATCGTAACGGTATTGCACACATAATGATGATGATTGAAAGAAAAGAGAATGAATTGAAGTGTAATCTGTGGATTTAGAGTGTGTTATTGATTACTTTATCATTCAAGCTTATTCTCACACCAAGATTCAATCGATTTTCTCTTCACCTCTCTGAATTTGTCTATTGTTCATCATTCAGTTGGCTTAATGATTTTTGTTCTCTCTCTCTCTTCCTATTTCATCAGATCTCCCATACCGCTTCACATGATCAGTGCGGTGGTAGTTGTGATTTTTTCCATTGCGGTACTAATTCATGGCCGTCAGGTAGAATGGACTTCTAGATTGGATTTCCTTTGGAATGCTCAGGTACTTGAACAAAACTCATTCTACCAACAATATGCTCCACTTAATCACCATTGTTCAGTGGTTCATTCATTTTCCTTTTTGCTTAAATTCTTTCTCTCTATTTCTCACTCTCCACCCTGATCATATTTCCTGATAAATTTATTCTTGATTTACTTGCTTTTTTTCTATATCTCATTTTTTTGGGCTCATCAAGGCGAATGAAGAAAAACTAGAGATGCATGAGCTTCAAGATAGCAATAAACGAATTCTCTTCAATCTGCTTCCTGCTCATGTAGCAACACATTTTCTGGACAATCAATTTCGAAATAATATGGTAAGCTCATTTGATCACCATTATCACTATCATAGCATTTGAAATGCATTTCCTATGTTCTGGTAGATGGTCTATTTGAGATTATCGTTATTGACTCGGCTAAATTTTACACTCTTCTCAACTTCATCTTCCAGGAGCTTTATAGTCATTTTTACAAGAAAATTGGTGTGATGTTCGCAAGTGTTCCTAATTTTAATGAGTTTTATGATGAATTGGATGGAAACAATCAAGGTGTTGAGTGCCTTCGTCTATTGAATGAAATTATTGTTGATTTTGATCAGGTAAGAATCATCAGTAACGGAGATAACAGGCTTATCGAATCGATTATACATTTATTCATTGACCCGTATTTTTACTGCTAGATACTGAGTAAAGAATGCTATAGAAGTATTGATAAAATAAAAACAGTAGGAAGCACTTATATGGCGGCTGTTGGGTTGATACCAGAATATCGTATTCCCGTGAGTATCTTCAACTTGGAAAATATCCATGAAACCTAGGATTTTCATAGGATTTATCGATATTTTCTTTATTCCTCCCTTTTTCCCATCAAATGTTCACACCATTTCATTTGTGATTATCGATTCTTTTTTTTTCTTCCTTCCAGGATGAAGATGGGGCTGAAGCAGCTGAATATATGAAACTTTTGGTTGACGTTGTTTTTGAGATGAAAGAAAAATTGGGAGATATAAATGAAAACTCATACAATAATTTTATGCTTCGTGTTGGTCTCAATATTGGTCCAGCAGTTGCCGGTGTTATTGGAGCACGCAAGCCTCAATATGATATCTGGGGAAATACTGTCAATGTTGCCAGTCGAATGGACTCCACAAGCAAACCCAATTACACACAGTGTACAGAAGAAGTGTATTCCCTGTTGAAAGACTATCCCTATATATTCAAATGTCGTGGGACGGTAAACATTAAAGGGAAAGGAGAGATGACTACTTATTTTTTGATAGATAAACGCAAAACCACTCACGAAATTGATCATGACTTTGAAACACAAATATCAAGTTACGAAAGCAATAAGAATGACAATGAGAATGATTTTAGGAATACTGATTCCAATCAGCGTGATACACGATCAAAGCGTAATGCAACAAATTCATCCAAAAAATCAAATGATAACAATAATACTCGAAAACAGACCACAGAGGTAACCGATGATCATGGCCACTGTTTAACGGAAAGTACTCAGGGAAACAAAAAGCGAGCTCATCCACCACCATTCAGAATTCCAATTGATAGTAGCCAATTAATAGCAAGAGCTCGAACTAGTCTCAATGTTTTTCGACGTCCCCTGCCTGATCTACCACCGACAATCGAAGAATCTCCAAAGAGTGATGCCAATCCATCTCAATGCTCCTCTTCACCACCGACTTGCTTTCCAGCAAGCCCATGTGATAAGCTCAACGAAACTGATCATCACCATCATTCATCCACACAACCTCCGCCCTTGCCGCCTCATCAGCACCAGCATCATCCCACTCATTATCATTGTAATTTAAGCAATACTGTAAGCGATGCCATCCTACAAGGGACTGATCAATCCACATCTTTCAACGATATTATACTCTCCAGAGAGAATGCGAGCCAATTAAATAGTGTTCAATTTTCAAATTTGAGTGATAATAGTAATCTAGACCACACAGAATTAGACTATTTTCAGAGCCATATCCCGCATCCATCAGCATTTTATATGCCCAATCCAGCGGATATAAAAAATTCAATCGATCGTATAGCCCGTTTGCGGAATGATTTTCCTTGTACTTCTTCATCATCAGCCACAAATCAGCCAGATGTATGCATCAACATCCCTCGTGAAACTTGCTCCGAAAATGTTCTACCTACAAGCTCAAATCTTCGCCCATCATCAATAGGTTCATCATTCTATCGGCTTTCCTCTACTTCATCCTCTTCAAGTCTCGATTCATCCTCTTCACCATCTTCATCACTATCCAATTCTTCCAAAGACACCGAGAATCGACCTTTCCTTTCTGACTATAATAACCCTGAAAGTCCTGATCTGATCAATAATCGGCTTTCCGGTGATTCTAGCAATTTACAGTGGGTATATCCAGATCAATTGGTCAACCAGGATCAGCCCCTCGAACCAATGGATCGACAAAATGATGTTGAAAATCAATTTGATGATCTCTCATCAGTCGTGTCCTGTTCGAATAATTCTCACCAAATCGATAATCCAAAGACTTTCAATATGCCTGATGAGTCATTCCATAGTATACAATATTCTTCTAGTCTCAAGTCGAGTGGCACCCAAACTGATCCGATGAGACATCATCATTCACATCATTCAAATCATCCACATCACCATCATTCTCATCATGGGCGAGAATTATCACTGGAAAAGCAAATCTCCAAGAATCGAGCTAGTTCCAAGGGTGCCAAAGAAGTTAACAATACCAGTAGTAATCGTCGACGATCAAAGGTGAAACGTAATGAGAATCGACGTTTCAATTGGAGAGCTGATAATAGGGAAGGTGCATTGGCTCCACTGTTGGGTAGACAAAATTCAAGTAATGATGAGTGTGTAAATGAAACCACAACCGAGGATGATAATGAAGAGAATGATCTTGAATCCGATGAATATGCAGCTAGTAGAGAGGAAGATGAAGATCATCCTCCCTATGTTGAGGCCTCATCTTCATCCTCTTGTCAGCAACCAAAATCCAGTTTCGCCCATCTTTTACACTTTCCATATCGAGACCGGAAAGGATCTCTGCCTGAATACCATCATTATCGAAGTAATCATGAGTCAACAACATCTGAACATGGTTTATCTGAGTTCTCTCCACTGGTCGATCAGCGTGGCAAAGTGGTTGTGAGAAATTTTCTACCATACATCGATCATGGGAATCAGTCTCATGTGAATTGTCATTTGGCTGGTCAATCCGATGAAATGATGGTTAAACAATCCCATAATTCATCTGTCATGGGTGGTCATGAGAGTCCTTCTCAAGATTTGAACACCACAGATGACAATCAAAATGTTAGTATAAGCTCGATTCCGGAGGAAGATTTGGTGGGCTCATCATCTCTCATCATTTTGGGTAGCAACAACAATGATTCCAATGAATCGTCAGTTTCCCAAATATTACAACAATCCATAGACTCAAGTAATCTTAGTCCAGGTGGAAAGAAAGTTGTCCAGCTTAATAAGAGCAATCAATTGCAAGGAGATGATTCGTTTGCTCAAAGTGATAAAACTTTGGGAATTGATGAGGAAACATCTTATTCAAAAATATCTAACCTCACAACTCGAACCGATATGCTTGATGTTCATGATTTGTCAGAAGATGTTACACGAGAAGAGGAAATTGATGAAGAGGCTGAAGTTGATGATAATGAACAATGTCCAGGACTTACTGTGGATGAAGAAGGACTAATCTCTAATGAGGGACATAATCTTGCCGAGTTTGATGTACATATAAACCTTGAAGATGTTGACGGTGACCATGTTGATGAGCTGGAAGATGAAGTAGAGATGGACAAAGATGATGATGATGATGATGATGGTGATGGTGATGTAAATGAGCAAGAAGGAAATTTTCTCATTTCCATTCGAAGTCAAGATGAGGGCCATGAAAATCTTTCTCAATTATCGGTCATTAACGATGCAAGCTCATTTATGGATGCAGAAGGGGTGGCCAATGAAGTAAACTTATCAGCTGCAGACCCAGGTCATGAGGGTGATATAGATGATACAAGTCTATCATCGAGAGCAAGCTCTCGCCTTCTCAATGAAAATGATCCAATTTTTAATTTTGTTTCGGATTCTGAGATTGAAAACTATGCTGTTGTATCGTGGCCTGACCATTTACAAGGGAGTTTTTCCGCCCAATTAACTCCAAATAATATTGTACACGAAAATGAAGCCAATAGTGATTTTGAGATCAATTATTCTGATGACCTACATCAATCTCACCAACATCCAGATGAAGATGAAGTCAAAAGATTGTCACTTAAAGGTGGACAAACAGGTGCTGTTTCAGAAGAAATTGAAAGTGAATTATTCGAGCCTTAAAAGCTATTTTTGAGCAAAACAATGATGAATAAGTCTACTTTAAATTTCTAGCTAAAAACCTAATGGGCTAACAGTCATCTATGATAGAATGTCTGTTAGTGGTGCAATTTTTCAATTTTTTGTTGTTTCTAGTTGTAACATCATAATTAAATCACTATAACGTATTCCATTGATTTACTAATACCATGGAAATTGTATAAATTTTTTTCTATACACATAGACATTCAATCGATCTTGAACTGTTGCGCGTTCACATCATCAATCGAAGCTGAGATTGATTCTTTCTCGAAAAGTATTCTATTAGCAATAACTGATTCTACAACTTTTTCTATCCTCTCAAATTTTCTAATATCCGTATAGAAAGTTGAGGCAACAGATATTACCTTCACAGGTATGCATATTAATCAAAAAAATAGGTAAGCATGACAAATGAATCAATGACTTCATCAATGTTTTTTTTTATTTCAAAACTTCATGAGTAGCAACTAGTGGATAGCCTTCTCGAGTTTCCAATAAGTTTCGAACTCCTTGAGACAAGCACCTCTGGAAGAGGTAAGAAAAAGAGGAAGAAATTGTTCATTAGTATTACTGTCACAACTTAATTTTCGTTGTTAACCTTCCATGAAAGAGGTTGATGAAGATTTCATCATACACATTGAGAAATACAGAATACATATATTACTACTTACTCAAATTTTTTGGCTTTACCAGCATCGCCAGGAGCTGGAATCCAAGTGAAAGTGACTGAAGTCTTTTTGCTTTTATCCTTGTGCGTGATTGAATCCTTGTGTGAATCAAAAATGAATGGAAAAAATGTAAAAGAAGAAATTAAGAAGAAAAAGAGGTTAAAAAACGATTTTTTGAGATAAAAATTTTCGTTGAACAAGTTTGCCATCTCAAGCAATTCATAAAATCAATTACACAAGGTCAAGATCAACTCACTCCTTGAGGACAAGCCAAATTTTTGCCATCTTTCACAGCAGACCAGTTTCCTAGATACTTGGAACCCGATTTGGCAACCAAAAGGAATCCTCGGAAATAGTTGGGAGAAGATGTTGACAGAGTAACTTTATAACTTCCATCGGATTGTTTCTCAGCAGTCAAAGTGCATGGGTTAGCACTTGATTGATAATTTGTTTCCGGATGTCCAGGTTTGAGATCTATTTTTCAGCATTATGAATGAGTTAATGAGAAGAAAGAATTGAAGAAATCTCACTTTTTTCAAGAAAACTATGAAAACCTAGAATCAAAGAGAAAAATCACCTGAACAAGCTCCTGCAGGAGCTCCATCGGGGCTACCATAGACAGATACGAACAAGAGGGCCGCAAAGAGGGCCAAAATCATTGTACTACGATTTTCCATTTTATTACGATCACTGAGATAGAGAATAGCTTAAGTGAAAAAAGATGAGAACCACAAACACACAGACACACACAAAGATTGTTCAATCGAGTTCCGATCGACTGTTAAAATCAGAATGAACTGAAATCACTTTTCACTTTCTCAATCGTCTTCTCAGCGCGCAGTGACAATTTTTTTCCATTTAGAAAACGAGTTTTCCTTTACTTTATAGTCAAGATGAAATGGAATAGATAGATAGATAGATAGGTAGGCAGGTAGATAGTTTCAAGATGTATCAAGATGTAGAGGACATGGTGTAGCATTTTGCTGTCCTAATTCAATATTTTTTTTACAATTTTGTGGTTTAAGCAACTCACTTTCGGTTTCATTTGCTTTTTGATTTTTTGACGACAAGTTTTTCTTGATGCTGTCCCAAGTTTATCGATGTAGTGATAATTCTTCGTCAAGAGACTCTCGATTTCGGTTGAAAGTGAAAGTTAAATGTTCTTTCTCCCTCTCGATTGGAAACAGATGAGAAAAATTTCAGGGGATCAAATTCAATGAGGACTCGAGATTCTGACAACTTGAGAGAGAGAGAGAGAGAGAGAGAGAGAGAGAGAGAGAGAGAGAGAGAGAGAGACTGAAATGAGGGAGATGATTCCAAACTTTATGCACACTCTTGTGAAAACTTTTGTCAATTCATCACTATAATTCAACATATTTTGTACTGAATAATTTTGCATGTTATCGAGAGGCTAAAAAAAACGCTCCAAGCAGTTGAGAAAATTAGCTAACGAAAATGAAACTTGATCGAAAGAAATAGTTTCCATTAAATTGTAGATGGAGATATGTAATTCAAAAAATGTACATGCATTTATATTTGAATATATTTTACCAGGAAATTGTGTCCCAAATTAATTCTCTCGTCTATAAAAAAATCAAATCTGATCAATTGATTTTCGCCTACAAACTTTTGTTGGTGTAGAATGGGCAAATAGAGTGATGATCCCATCATCATTCCATGCTTGAAAATGTTTCACATGTATTATTATTATTATATTCATCTTCTCTACTCACTCACTCACAGTCAGTTAAAAGTGATAATCTTCTCTCTTTCTCTCTCATAATTTGAAAGATAATTCCATGTTGAGATAGTGTGTCGTTTTCGTCGCTGTCCACATCCATTTACATTCTCATTCACATTCCGATTGTTTTACTTTAGTCAACTTGCTTGGGGAGTGATTTTGTATTCTCATTCTACTGCTTTCTGTATGACCTTCTCTTGGCCACTTTCAGATTAGCATTAATATTTTTTTCTTCTCTCTCTTCTTCATCTTCTACTGCTCAGAGTAAACATCTTTTTTTTCTCTCTCTCTCGAGAAAGTAGAGAAGAGAAAGAAGGAAGAAAAATAAGAGAAATAAGAGTAAGAAAGGAGAGAAGAAGAAGAAGGTCAAAATGAATACTCTGAGATTATCAATACTTTTCTTACCTGTAACTGTGTTCATACTCATCAAACTAATAAGCCACCTAAGTCCATTAATATCGTTAATTACCACACCGATTGTCATTGTTTTTCTTGCCTGGAAACTATCTTGTTTGGTTGCCAAAAAAGTTCAAGCTCTACTTGATACTAGTGGAAAATCGGTACTGATTACTGGTAAGTAATAATAATATTGAGTGAAGAGAGTTTTTTTTCCACCATCTCGATAACAACAAGGAAGTCTCGTCACATTAATTGATCATTTCGTTGATGATCATTTGAATCATCATTATGTATTCACAATATGTTATCATCTGTATGCATACATTCTGTATATTTTCTGTGTGTTCTCAGGTTGTGATTCTGGAATTGGTCTACAAACAGCTCTTGAACTGAATCGCAATGGATTCAATGTCATCGCCGCTTGTCTACAGCCGAATGGTGAAGGATCCAACGAATTGAGAGAAAATGCCTCAAATCCTGAACGTTTACACATTATCGGCCTAGATGTTACATCTTCCGAGAAAACTCTTAGTGAAGCTCGTAAGAAAGTGGAGGATATAATTTCATCTACTGATACTGTGCTTTGGGGACTGGTTAACAATGCCGGCTTACTGTCAATCGGTTATCCTGATTGGGGTAAAGGAGAAAAGTTTGTTGACGATGTGGTCAAGGTGAATCTGATTGGCACCATTCAAGTGACCAGAACGTTCTTGCCGTTGTTGAGGAAAAGTAAAGGACGAATTGTCAATATGTCCAGTATAACTGCTAGATTACCTCTTCCTTTTGTACCAATATATGCAACCACCAAAGCAGCTTTGATCTGTTTCTCGGACAGCCTTCGACTCAGCCAAATACGATGTGGTGTGAAAGTTATCTCAATACTGCCGGCCAAATATCGAACACAAATGAGCTCATCTGAAGCAGTGAAAAACTTAGTGGAAAGCACATGGAATTCATCGTCAGACGAAGTGAAGGAAAACTATGCCCAAGAGTATCAAAGTTTAAACGATTTAATAGTCAGCACAGCAGGTGAAGGTGACCGAGATCCAATAGAAGTTTCAAGAACAATTCAATATGCTCTCCAAGCACAGGATCCAGAGGATGAAATAATCTGTGGACCTTTGTCAATTAAGTTTGTCATATTTGCGAGTAGTCTTATTCCTAAGGAATGGATAGACATGTTTTTTGAACTTTTCGATTCCAGTCGACTTTTGATAAGATAGTTGGATTCTTTTTTCGATTGAATAATACTAAAAATGATAATACCGTTTGTACAAATGGTCATCATTCAAAAACTTGTTGATGTCAAATGTGTGTGTGTTTGGAGAAATAATCACTAGAGAACAGTACTACATTGGAAGGAATTAATCCTGCATTTTTATTGGATCATGAATGTTTTGTTCAAAGATTTTCTTTATGTAATATCCATCGCTTATTTGTATGATCAAATGAGTGGGTCAACCACTGCTGCTCAAGGGCAGCGTATCTTTTCTTACACAAATATAGAGGTTTACCACGCTTGAGATCGTTATCCTCCTCTCCATAGGAATCAAGATATACTGAGCCCCAGTAACAAGCTCTCTTGCCTCTTATAACGATTATGCAGGATGAATTGACGGATAAATAGATGGTAGTTCCTGCACCACACCAGTCTGCATGAGCAATTGCCTCGTATTTACCTGTACTAGAATATCGGCAACATTCATCTTTGAAACATACAAGAGTGCCACAAACTAGACAAATACATGGTTCTCTGGCGATCTTGTTACAAGTTTTACAACACTTTCGATGGTAGTAAAGAAAGATGTGATTGTATGTAGAAGGCAATCGGAGCAATGATGGGCGATAGATGTCAACTGGCCGCTTTTGTAGTAGACTCTATGAACGAAAAGAACGAACGAAAATGTTATCTTAAGGTAATCAAACAAAACAACAGGAAAACTTTGATATACTCACCCTGGCAATAATAATATTTTGCGGAAAAAGTACTGAAAAGTCAGTGATCCATGTTCCAATCAGAGAAGAGGGATCATCAATCATCCAGATGGGAATGCCATCAGCTTGCAAACCGAGAAAATCAGCGAGGGTTACAAACTCTTCAGATTTTTCGTCGACAATATTTTTAGGAAAAGGTTCATTGTAAAGATGAGATTGCAACAATGCCGCTATTCTCATGAAAGGAAGACACAATTTCTTGGCCAAATTTTCCGATGTCTCTTCGGTGATCTTGTCTTGGCCCAACTCAGATTCATAGCCATGAGAAATAAAAAACTGAGCTAGTGATGCTAGTTTAGTGGATCTGTCGGTTTGACAGTTAATGTTATCAAAACTCGCATGAACATATTTCAACAGCCCAAACAAACTAGTGAAAGACGATGGTATAGAACTGTAATCATCCTTTGGACGAAATAGAGTAATTTGAGCCAGTCCTTGGATCAGAGTTAGATTATACAAAACTTGGGTGACGGAAGAAAAATAAGACTTTTCAACATTCAGTGGGAGAACCGAAAAAAGTAAGATGAGCGTGGATACAGTGTCTTGTAACAAAAGTGGCACTTCTTCTTCACGTACAGCGATACTGAGAGAGAGTTCCTCTGGTATTGGGATACCAGTGAGTTGAGACCAAAGGCAGGGAAATCGTGGTGTCAATTGTTTGATCAAGACTAAACTTCGAGCTTGAAGTGCCAAAACATGGAAAAGTGAAACTGGAAAAGAGTTTGGATAGTTAGTTGAAAGCTCACATGTGATCGCTATAAGATAAAATATTAGAACTTACTGAAACATGACTTTTTCACACCAGTAGGATTGCTTTGACTCAAGATGGTGATAAGCTCGCATTCGAGATTAGTTCGTAAAACAGAGCAGAAAAATGAGAGAAGAGTATCAGTGCTGGGAGAAATTCGAGGGGAACGATAGTGTGCTGGAGTGGCTTTAGTCAAATCTTCGCAGAATGTGATGAATTTTTGCATCAAATCCTTATCTGATGTTCCGATGTTGTTGAGCAAATTCATGATCTCTATTCCTAGCTCTTGAGGTTCATTCAGACGACACTTGACCACAGCTCCATTTGAATCAATATCTGGATTGATGGGAAGTATTGAATTGGCGAGTTGTCTACACAGAGGACAAAAAAATTCGCCCTCAACGTTGAATCGATTTGATGCTTGTGAATCTCGCAGTGATTGAATATATCTTTTATGACACTCGAGATGGATAAAGTGACCACAAGATTGTACATGGACACCTCCTTCCCATCCAATATTCATGGAAAAGTGCCAGGAGGGTGAATCAAATACGGATACTAGATCATCTATTCTCTTACTCATATAACACTTCAGAGTATTGTCGACTCTTTGGCCAGAAATTTCTTCTTCTTGTGAACATGGCAATACACGATGATCATTAACTTTTTCATTCATCGATCGGATAATTGAATGACCCCACACATTGGTAGGCTGCAACAGAACAACCATACCCACAAGCTCCTCAGCAGTTGACGATCCTGACTGACCACAAATGATGCATTCGTAGGTAGCTGCCTGTAGAAAAGAGCTAGCATATGATCCTGAAGGGGGAATATCAGATTCTTTGAGATTTTCCTCATCAGAGTGTTTCATTGCTTCCATTTTTTTGATAAAAGCTTTTTGTTTACTGGCAAATTCAGCCATCAATTTTTGTTGCCTTTCCTTCGCTTTTCGTCGTTTCTCATCTTTATCGATTTGCGAAGAACCAGAACACTCTTCCTTCTCTTGATTAGAGGTTGAAGATTCTTCTCTTGGTTCACTGGGCCAGATCTTTTCTTTCCACTCATTGATCGATTGCAATCCAGACGATACATTTGAATTGCAATATAAATTGAGTACAATCTCAATGAAATGAGCACCATCACCTATTCTGCTCTCCGAAACAGTTCGTGATGGTACATATGAATTCGATTTTCCCTTCAGTTTACTGTGTAGTTTGAGCAGAAGAGATATTATACTTTCATTAACGGGAAAAACTTCCACATATGGACTAGCTGATGAGGGTAATGCTCTCATCATATCGGTCACTTGATTCATTTGATCAAGTGTTCTATTGTACTGGACGCGACGGTCTATACTTCGTCGTCTTAGATTATTAAAAAATCGTATCATTCGTCGATGAGCTTTGGGATTGGGTCGAGGGAGAAGAGCGGATGAAGGATGAGATTCCGAAGTTTTGGCTGTATTCAAAGAGGAGGGATCCACTGCAACAGGATTTTGATTAGAAGAGTAAGCTGAAGAGGAAGAGGAAGACGAGGAAGATGTGGAGGAGGAAGAAGTTGAAGAGGAGGAGGATGATGATGATGACTCATTGTTTGACGATGAATAAATGAATGAACATAACGAGGATGAATTCGAAGTTGGATGATCCGGACGAGGATTATCTTCAGCAACAGAAGAGTGAGGAGATATATCCATACTGATAGAAGGTACAAGAGCAGTCGAAGTAGAACTTGCTCCTGGTGTAGGCACAGGTTCAGTCAAGGCAAGCATTCCAGCTCTACTGGGCAGAGATGGCTGAGAGAAGGGTTGAAGAGTTGGATGTGGTGAACGATTAAAGGGGGAATTTGTGGACTGAGGATCATCCAAATTCTCATCAGAATGTACCCATACAACGTCTTCTTCAATATCATCGGACTCACTACCGCTCATGTACATATCGACATCCATCTCTTCGATTGATGGCCCAGTTTCTTCATCTATATCAACAATAGTTCCAAGTCGCTGCTGGAAAACATTCACACTTTGAATGGCAGTATTCATATTTTCAATTATTGAATTTGAGTCGAACCAATCTTCGAAATTTAAATCAGGAACACCGTTCTTGTAAGTTGGTTGGCCATCAAGCTTGAGCATGGGAGAGTCATTGCCAGGCACTGGGAATCGGAGAGAGAGTTCCAAGATATAGATGATGAGAGACAAGACTTGTTCGGTAATATTATTTGAGTAAACTGCTTTGTAGAGAATCATGAATATAGCACCGTGGAGGACTTTTGAATAAAGCACTTTTCGAGCATCTAAAAATTTACTAGTATCAAGGTTTTTCGGAATGCGGTAGGGAGGCCAAAGTAAAGCTTGTGAATTATTCTCCAATTTAGATGTGGATCGCACGTGTTGAGTGAAGCGATCCAATGAAAATTGAAAATCTCTCCGATGAACGGCACGTAATAGAGCATAAATAGGATCATATTCTTCCTCCCATATCTTGGATTTAGGGAAGAACATGCCCTGAGATAAACTCCCACTTGATTCCAAAGTTGGCTCACGAAAATCTGCGATATCTTTCAAGATACTCTCTAGTCCAATATTATGGCATGTTCCACATCGTTCTGGAAGAAAACCTGTTGGGTCAAAAATTTGCTCTTTAATCTTCACTCTTGAATGTATATTGAATTGATGTCCATCTCAATGAAGAACTACTTTGCTTAGAATAATTTGATCATTTTTTCTAATCTGCTCTAACTCTGACCCTTCTTTCACCAGAGAAAGATGGGAAGAAAAAGTCGTCCAAAAAAGGGCCATGAACAAGATCAACTGAAATTCAACTTACTTGTCAACTGAGAATGAGTTCTGTCTCCCACTGCCAGAAGTGTAACCATTTCTTTTCGCAGAACATCTTTTTCTGAGGCACCAAGATTTGTATTCACGCTGAAAATCGTAGCCAAAAAGACCAAAGCTCCTTCTAAGATAGACATAGTTTGATCAGGAGCGATTGAGTTTGAATCGCTTGCTTGACTTGGGTTATAATCTAAAGAGAACCATTCCCAGATATGGAACCTAGTGGAGAAGAATTGGATAATTTTCATCAAATTTTCTGGAGGAAAATCAGAGAATGTCACCGCCTGGAAATAAAGATATCTTACCTCTCTAAAACAGTTTGAATGAACCAATCTGGATCTAGATTAGCAGCTATTTGTTGTATCAAAAATAAATCAGCATCAACCATTGAGTTACAGTAATGACATCCAACATAAGTCATTGCCTGAGCTTTCATTTGATGACCATTTCGAACCCAAAGACCGGCCCAAATTTCATAAAAATCTACTTGAACTTGCAGTGGGTGAGCGAGATAAGCTTTCAGCAGATGTGGCGGTGGCAATAGCTCTTTAAGCGAGAGCCCTTGATATTGGACACCTTGATGTAGAAATATGGAGTAATATCGATGAAGTGGTAAGTGGAAAGTAGCTTGAAGGGGATCCGGCACATCTGAGTTGGCAAAATTTATCAAGGTGAACCATTCTTCGAGATATTTTTGCGAGAATTTTATCATCTTCCTGGTGAGCTCTGCTGTTGATTCATCTTTGAGATGAGATATAAGAGTCCAGAGGGGTGTTGCACAAATTTCTATTTCAGCAGCAAAGGCAGAATGATATGAATCTCCCTCAAACTCAACATGATTAACCAGTTCACGAGTATTGACATCCATGCCTTGAAAGTGCATCATAAATTGCAGCCATAGATCGAGAAGCTCAGTCGAGTCCATAAACATCAGTGCAATAGGAGTATGTACCAATAAGTTGGTAAGATCGGAAACGACAGGCCAAAAAACATGAGTTTTCATGATAGGATGTTCACAATTGATTACCATGTGTCGATTCTCTTTCGATTTGGTGTGTAATTGACTTGGCAACAACACAGTGGTTGAATCTTGGTCAAAGTTTCTGTGTCCCTCGAAGATGGCTCTAAGAGAGCCAACAACAATTTGCAGGAGGTGATGATTTTCACAGAGACCAAGAGCTATGGGTTCGTTGGAAAATAATTGTACACTGACATGAACAACACAACTAGATAGAGAATCAGTATAGAACTGTTTGTTCTCGTCATCTGTTCCTCGACAACTTGCTAGCATAGATGTGAGTCGTGAATAGTGATCAGCGAACGACTCAGCTATTCTTTTCCTATAATTAGCTTCTGGAAGCATTTTGAGGAGAAAGCAGACCAACTTTTCAGGAAATTCATGATAAATAGTCCAAAATAACAACTCATCAACAAAACAATTATGATCGAGATCTTTATCAAAAGCTCTCTTCATCGCATTAGCTGGAATCAAAAGAGAATGAGAACGTGAAAATTTTGAAAAATACTGAAAAAATCCACATCGAGCATACCAAAAAATTCTTGATCTTTGTAGAAAGTGAGTTCTGGCCGTAATGTTTTCTGCATCCTAGACTTAATGGCAAGATAATTTTTCTTCCTATCATTGAGAATGTTTTTTATCACAAGATGATCACTATCTACGTCTTTGAAAGTAAAAGGCAAAAAAATTAGCAACAATAAATCCAATGGCACGTTAAACTGCTTACCATGAGCGAGACTAGAGTATGAAGAAGTATCAATCATTGCTTCAGAAATCAGTCTTCTCATTTGAGCGCCCATCTCGGTGAGCGGATTGAATACGTTGTCGATGAAGAAGTCGGCACCGATACATGCTAAGGAAAAAAGTATCTTATGAATAGAGGAAACTCGTTCTGGATTGACGGAAAATCATCCACTGAACAATCAAGACTTCATGTAAATGAAAATCAATACATGAATTTCTTTGAAACCTAAGCTTCAGATCAATTCCGTCTAAAAGAAAGGAAGGGAATTGAAAGTTTACCTTCGAATTTTGGTTGCCTCAATTCCCATAGAAGGCGATTCAGAAGATAAGGTACAGTTTCTTTGGCTAGAAAGAGTAATTTAGGAGGTGCAACTGGCAAAGTTGTATCAGGCCTCTGTCGATGTGTTGAACAAAATCCTGATGACTTGAGAACACTCTCATCACCACAATCACAGGCACCTCCAGCCAACGATTTGAACATATTGAAATCATGTCCCTCGTGATCTCCTTTGTTAAAACAATCAGCACACAGGGACATACACGGTGATATGGCACATGTTCGACATCGATAAGCAATGAAGTTATATATCCAAACCAAGCCACAAGCGGTGGCAGTGTCATATTTTTTAACTGTTAAATTAATAGAGGGAAGAAACAATTAGCAAATATTTGATTCTCGAAAACCTTGTGGATTTTCCCACTCAAAAATCTCATTTCAATGAGAGAGGAAAGAGAGAACACTATTTACCTTCTTTGGAATATTCATCAAAGGTCATACCACTGCTTATTATCCACTTGATTGTCTCTATCATGTCCATATCGGTAAGGCTTTTTTTCACAGTCAAATATTCAGACATAAATTTGTGTATCAATTTACTTTCTCCTGGATCACCATTCTTATATTCTTTCAATAGAGCAACAGCAATACTTCGCTTATCTTTGCGAAAAAGTGATTCCAATTCCGGCACAGACATCATGATGACGATGATGATGACAAACAAATCAAATTGAAATCAGGCCGACAGTAATTAGCAAAAAAGAATCAACAAAATTAACTTCGATCTTGATGGTAAAAAGTGGTGTTTCTGACACACACACTCAAAATTGTCGCGGTAAAACAATAACAACACAACAACAATTGGATGGACAAATTAATGGGAAACAACAATTGAAGATAAATTCAAATCATCAATTACAAACATTCACTCTACTCAACTAAATATAAATAAACTAATTAAAATAATCTATACACATTCACACACACACAAACGATATATTCAAGTGATGTAATTGAGATGATCATCATGTGTACAAATGATTGGGTGACTTGAACATCTCATCTCATACATATTGATTTTGCCATCACATTTTTATCACCATCAAGCTTAACATAATATCACACACTCAAATGTGTGTGTGTTGTCCCCAATCACTCCAACAGAGAGACACACACAATCTATATAAATCAATCAATGTTTTCCACACAATTTAAGCTGGTGGCTTTAATTCACTACAAGATCAAAATCAGCAATTTAAGTTGATCAAAGCAGCAAGATCAACATCAAGAGCAAGTCAAATAAAAATTATTTTTATATACACAAAAAGTGATGTGCATGCGTCAATGTTAATGTGTGTATCACAAAAATTGGACAAAATTTTTCGACTTTGAAGGTTGTTCAATGTTTACATGTTTCAATTTTGATTAATCAATTGTGGGTGATTGGAATTGATTGCCAATATGGTTCTGCGAGGTGATGCTGATCCATGTCTTAAACAGGGTAATCGATTGCCCAAGTGTATGGCGAAAAATGATAATGATGAATCACATTGTTTTGATGCAATCGAAACGATGAGACGTTGTTGTGGTTCATGGAAAAGTAATTCTGAGGTATGTGTTGAATTTCTCAAAGAATGGGATAAAAAAGATGCTGGACCGTACAAGGGTGCTGATAATATGTTTGCTCCGATGAGAGGAAACTCTACAACCAAAGGAAGGTAAGTTTATCATGGACAATCAATTGAATAGGTGTATTAGGTGCATACATTTTCATTGAAATTTCGAACTAATCTGTTATGTTTCGATTTATCTTCACAGAATGTGGATGTCTCCTCATATTCATATCCCTTAGAGAATATAGTTGTGATCATAAAATGATTTGGATTGATTCATGAAAGACAAATGTATTTACCTCACAAAATTAAATGATATCGAGTTATAGCCCTTAATCAAGAAGGATCAAAATATTTTCTTGCTATTTGGTGAAGCCGTGAGAAGTGAGATCGAGTTGACAAACTCAGCATTCAAATTCAAACAGATAAGATTTGTTGATTGTTTCCTTGAGAAACTGTCATCATCTTCATTATCAGAGAAGTTTCACTTCAAATTTAATTCATGATCAAGAGTTAAATACATGGATGAAATTTACATTGAAACTCTATTGTGAAATCTGAATCATACAGAAGTGAAAGTCTTTTCGCGTTCCATTTGATCAGAATTTGATGATATCTTTGGTTTGAAGTCGAAGAAAAAAATATACGTGTACAATGTACTTTGATATCAATTAGGTTGTTGAAGAGTGAAAGAAAACATTCAGGGGATCAAAATTTGTTGACAAGTTTCAACCAACAGCATTCCATCATCCTGACTCAAGTCCCTTAATCGTATCATCCGTAAGATTGAGACTTTGTTGTTGGCAAGGCTCATCATCACCCTTCAATTCATCTTGCAATTCTGCATCAATCATATCGATAATACTGTTCAAATGGCTTTGGATCATTTCAAATTCACTCAAATCTTCTTCATCAGACATAGAGTTAGCTCGAGTTGATGATTCACTGAATATCAGAGTAGAATCGTTACTTCCATCTCCATGGTCATCATGAATAGGCTTATGAATCGAAGACATAAAATTCAAAGAATCTTCCATATTCGAACATTTACCGTCAAGAGAAATGGGCTGAGAGCGTTCTTTTTCACCAGAACTTTTGCTTTCGGAAAAATTTTCATCAACACTTTTCGATAATGAGCTTCCCACGGAAGGATCTAAACTCAACGAATTATGTTGAGTACTACTCAAAAGGCCACTATTACTAATTGCTTTCGACTTAAGAGTCTTATCTTTCCGTCTTCGTTTACATTTACGACCTCTTCTCGAAGGCATTTTTCTCTTAACTGCTAAACCTAGTACATCAGTATCTTTGGCAATTAATTCGGAACTTTCATCAAGATGCTGAGCAATATCGGTGCATGGTGCTTCAGATTGATCAGGATGATTTACGATTGGTGCTGTTGGATTATGAATCATGAAATCGTTTGATCCAGTACTTATCACTTTAACGCGTGGAATTGGCTCAATAAAATCGGCTGATTGTGATCTAGATGTAGCCTGAGAAATTTTAACAGATGATTTGGCATATTTTTTCAATGCAATTGAGCGTACATTGTGGCGTTTGATAGTAGAACTTTTTTTGGTGATCACTTTAGAGCCACTTCGCAGTCTTGTAATTACTCCTGCCTCCGAAGTATTTGTCTCATCAGCAATAGCTTTTACCAAAACCAATCGCTTGACCCGGGGAATAACTGGACTTGAAACCTCATTGTTGGCTCGGATTATCGTGGATCTAGGAGATTTTTTAATTGCTTTTCGACCCTTTGGTCTTCCTCTCTTCCTTCTTACTTGGAGTTTATCGTCTTTAATCACTATCTCATCACCTTGATCAAGAGGCTTTGCATCATCTTGCTTTCCAGGACATGGTTCCTCTTCATTATTATTCTGAATAATTTCCTCCGATGGTTGAGTGTTGATTAATGGTAACTGTTCATCAATAAACTTGGGTTTTGGAACACTTTTCTTCACAATCTTCTTTTTCTTCCGACGTTTTCGGATGGCACCTTTTTTGATAATAATTTTTGGTGCTTCAAGAATTCCTTCTTTTGGATGCAAATCCTGAACAGTTTTATCTTCTAGTTTCCCAGGAGGGGTTTCAACATCGGCCATAGTTTGCTCCACTGATGGTTCTTCACTCTGTTTATTGCTCTCATCAGTGAGCGAATCTTTGAGAATTTCAGGCTCTTGAGCATTTTGATTCTCTGAATCATTTTCTGTTTGATTGTGATCACCGGAAGTTTCGGTAACATCAACAGGCTTCGAATGGTCTTGTGAATTTTCAGCCATTTGCACTGGACTTTTTTGCTTCTCTTCTTCCTCTTGCTTTGATGTACACGTGTCTTCTAGTTTTGATAGAGGTTTTGAATCAGAGATTGGCTGAATTCCAGTGGATGCTGGTTGGTGGCTCTTCTCATCTGGAGCTTTTTCAGAATTGAAAAGCAAAGACATTACAGATTTTAGATCTATTTTGTCACCACTACCACTCTTATCAGGGGTTAATGTTTCCTCCTCCTCACTCGGTTTTTTGGGTATTGTGAGGGTTGGTGTGGGTGGTGGAGGAGGTGGAGGAGATTTTGGAAGCTCTCGAGGCAAGGGTGTTATCGAATGAATTGTGACTGATGAATTTCGAGTAGTTGAGTATGTTGGATTGGTCAATGGTGATGAGGTTGCGAACGTTGTACCAACTATGGGTCTCACCAGAGTGTCGGTCACCGATTGACCCAGTCTCAATTGTTGACCAGGAACTGGTCGGGTGATGGCGAGAAGAATAGTATCAGAAACTCGACGATTAAGATCACCAGATTGAATCAAATTCGATGTTCTACCAGTAACAGGTCGAACAAATGTTGTCCGTTGACCAGAATTAGTTGGCCAAACTGAGGTCGATTCTGCATGATTGTTAGCCATATTGTCTTTAAATAGAACCTCATTGACGATTTGAGCCAAAAGATCAGTATCTTTACTTTTAGAACTTGTACCACTTGACATCGGCTTCAAAACTGAACTTAACGGTACACTTGCAGCCACTGGAGATGCCAGAGAAATAGTGGTGGTTGAAGCATTGCTTTTGATTCCTGATGATGAACACCAACTTTGAGCCAATTTTGTGGAATCGATAGTTATAATATTACTATTATTATTATTACTATTATTGCTTATTGAGGTTGTTGACACTTTTATCGGTTCGACAGAAGTCAATGTTGATGTGGAAGAAACTGGAATTGAGCTAGAAATACTGGTAGAAGTGGTAATAGTAGTAGATATCGTTGTTGCTGTCACCGGAAGTTGAGATTCTTGGCCATTTGAGTTTTGAGTATTGCTTTGTTCTGGAGTATCATTTTTATCGGTCGATGAAGAATCTGAGGTGGAAGAATTATCTTTGATTTGTGTAACTTTTTCCGAAGACTCAATTTCATCAGTAATTGTTGGAGCTTTTGTGGTTGGGGAGTTCAGATTCTCCTTAACTTCTACCTCGTTCTTCTCTGAAGGAATCGATAATTTTGAATCTGTATCACCCTGATTTTCCAAGGGAATAAGGTTAGATGGTGTGGATTCTGATCCAAATACACGAGTGGGTCGCCTCTCTCTAGGTTTTGGTGGACCATATTCAACCAAATCCTCATCCGAACAAACCGAATCTGGATTAAGTCTTGAGCTTCTTCTTCGACGCTTAACACCTTGGCCCGATGCTTGATCAATTGGTGTATCTTGATTATCTGATTTTTCTTCCTCAATCACAGCAAGCTGCTTGAATTCTGTTTCGATTTGAGTTGAAATATTTTTCAATTGATTGACAACATTTTTCAGACCAATATTGTGACTTTTGATCGTATTCTTGATCTCCTTGATCTGATTTCCAATTGTTGCATTTGTTTGCTGGATTTTTTTCTCCAAATTTTCGAATGGCTTCAGATCTACACTTTTTGGATCAGAAAATTTTTTCAACTCTTTACGCATGGTAGCAAGTTCTTTTTCCAAATTTTTCTTCAGTTCACACTGATCCTTTCGTAAATCTTTTCGAATATTCTGCTGAATCTTCTGTATTTCAGTGGTCAAGCGTTCTGAAGTGGAGTCATTACTTTCTTTCATTTCACTTGTCTTCGAATCGAGATGAGTTTCCAATGAATTTTTGAGTTCTTTCATTTGTTTCCGCATAACTTCACTGGTTACTGGAATGTCAGATTCTTTCTTGGAATCATGACGATTCCGTTGTTTTTTCGAAGGTCCTGGAGCTTCTTTTGTTGGAAGATGCTTGAGTATTGAGTCCATATGTTTTCGCAACTGCTCATCAAATTTGACTGAGGTTGACTCTTTCCACTTTTTCAAATCATCTATTTGCTTTTGTAGTAGAGATTCAAATTTTTTTGAACTCTTAGTACCATCATGGTTGAGTATTTTCATGATATGATTGAATCTATCATCCATTTTTGATTCTATTCGACTGAATAGATAATCTATACGTCCATAATCTGGGCTCGATTGCATCGACATACTCGTTTGGTGAGTATTACTTGTCATCGGAAGAATACTATTCCCAGAAATCGGAGTTCCCATTATATTCGAGCTCATTGAAGATGATGATCCATGATTAATGGAATTGGTAACATCATGGTCAGGATTCCATGGTTCTATATCCATGAACCAAGATTGATTCTGGTTTGCTTGTGAGGCGTTTGTTTGATTCAAGAAGTTGCCAATACAATTAGGATCCATCAGATCATTCAGATGTCGATTGGGATTGAATTGACAGATTTCAATGTGAGATTCAAGATCTCCAAGTTTGATACTCATCATACAACCTGTAATATTCACAAGAGAAAATAATAAGAATCTGATCATACCATGTGAATTATCTGATGCCTGGAATACTGCGTATTCCTCCTTTATAATATCGAGCATGAACAATGACAATTTGCACTCAAATGTAACAAAAAATATAAATATCAAATAAATATTGAATAATATCATGTATTCTGTGATATTTTCTCAGACTCTGTTCAACATACAGAGAATGTTCATCTCTGAAAACAAGACAGGCATATTTACCTGGAAAAGAGCATTTGATGGGTAAAGATGATAATGTGTCGAACAATTCTTGAGGAGGAATAAGAAATAAACTGCGACGAGTATTGCGTTTGAAAAGTTTACCATCAATTGGACATTTAAGTCGATCAGATGATGCAAAAGTTTCAATCAAACAAGCACGACAAAAAATGTGCTGTACATCTTTGTCATTACCAGAACAATCTACTTGAACTGGATTCTCGTAAATTTTGCGACAAATTGGACACTTCAGTGTTGGAGAGAGTTCACAAGTGAATCTCTCTAGATCATAGCCCATGATTCATGAGTGATATCAAACACCCCAAGAGTGAATCAAGGATCAAGAATCTGATTTAGTAGAACGAAATAAATGAGATGAACATAGCTATCTAGATAGATCACACAAGCAACAGGAGAAAAAGATGCGGATGACATGAAATGAAACAGAATCTGTAGTATGATGCATATAGCTTCACATAGCTTCACTTTGGGTTATCGTTTCGGTTTCTCTCTCTCTTTCACCATCTTTCCCCTTCTTTTTCATTCTTTTCTCCTCTTATCATACAGCTTGCTTACAAACAGCCAATAGAAGGCTATAGTAATGAGAAAGCGAATTCGAAGGAGAGAGAGAGAGAGAGAGAGAGAGAGAGAGAGAGAGAGAGAGAGAGAGAGAGAGAGAGAGAGAGAGAGAGAGAGAGAGAGATGATTCCGAGCTGACATCGAGGCGAATTCGATCGATGAACCTGCCACGGCCTGCGAGTTCTAAGCATTCCCTTGAAATCAGAGACCTCTCTCAGATAGAGAAATGCCCAGAGAATCGATCGGTTAGGACGCATCTCACTCTTCGGCTCAACCGAATTATCGAGATCAGCAAAGTAAAAATTTCGGTTGAACCATTTCTTTTGAATGATTGAGGATTTTTCTGAAATTCTCTTTATGGGAGGATTAGAATCACAACTAGCATCAATTCTTTTCTACCAGTCTTAATTAATTTGAATTAATCTGCCAATTTCTATAATTGATGAATGCTTTGTAGGTTATTTATGTTTCAAAAGTCTTCTCAAACAAATTTTCCATGCTGAAAAACCCCGAGAAATGCTGAACCTGAGCTAACCAATTCAATGATAATGACCTCAGTTTTGATAACTTTAAAACCCTCATACCTCTTTAACACCTACTTACAAGAACACAACATTTATTTCCCTGGATTAATAAGCTGTGGAGAAACAAAAAATTCTACTAAATCAATATCGTGTTAACAATTTTGTTCTGCCAAAAACATACCGATCAAACTTTCGATGATTCAAATTCATCTCATTCCCTGATACTTTTTGAGGAGATCATGTAAATTTTCTTGACTAAATCCCATTTTGGGAGAGCTTTTTGAGGAAAAGATTCATTTGCTTCAGGAAAAAAATCGATGAAACAGAAACTAAGGATGAATATTTTTTCCCTTGTTAATATCGGATAAAAAACTCCATTTATCAACGGAAAATTGGTATTCTACTTCTCATAGGATGGACTTTTAATCGAGTCTCTTTTTTGCCATATTTTGTCAGTTTCAAGAAGTTAATTATCTGTTCAGGCGAACTGTAAACGCTCATTTGCTTGATGAATTCGTTCCATGACTTTGGCCTGGACCATTGGATAGTCAATATCGTCAAGATCATTTGATGCCAGTCGACTGTTGGTTAGTTTCATCAAATTTTTAACGCGAGTCAGGGCCTCTGGAAATGATTTCATTCCATGGATCATACCTTTAACAGTTTCATTGGCTGGAAGTTCTACATGGGGCCGAGATTGAGTGATTGGATCAGCATAATTATAATTGGTAAGAGCACTTATCATGTGTTCAAATGGAGCGAATGAATCTCGTATCGGTTCCATCAAATGATCCCAAGAATCATAAAGATGGTAAACTATATTGTGGACCACTTTCTCAGCTTCCTTGTCCAAAAGTTCTGGATCCATATTCTTGAGATGTTCATTGTCCAGAGAGGGATGATAGAATAGTTTCCTTCTCATATGGGTTTCCATTTCATCATGATGAAGATTTGTTTCATCCAAAAATTTTGTCATCTCTTCGGCAACGTTTTGTAAAACATTCAGTCCATCGGATAAAAATGTGTCGAATATTTGTTCCTGATGATCAGGACTAATCACTAACTTGGCCTCTACTGTGGCCAGAAAAAGGTACAAAATAATTGAAATCATCATTCCAAGAATAACGTTCAAAATTTGTTTCGACAAATTTGATGAACTTCAAAATACAAGTGATAAGTTTTACCTCTGAAATATTGACTTGATCAAACTTCACTGAAATAGTCAATGATTAGTTCAAGAGCACGATCAGATGAATCTGAATCTGAAAAGACCCTCATGATTAACTAGATGAACTTTCAATCATAATGCGGGCTATAATTTTGACTATTTAATCACCCAACTGGTGAAGAGAGATGAACTCTCCAGAATGGCAATTGTCCTTGATACCATATGCTACTGAAATTATCACGATTATAGAGAGATTATATCTTTTGAGTCTCATTTGAAAATGCTTCTCTAAACAACGAATTTTTCCAAAAATCATATTCAGCTACAAAGCTGTTAGAATGAAAAGGTTAGACCTCTAATTTATTTGATGACTTGTATTTGTAAGAGTAATAAATTTATAAAACAAGAAGAGGCACAGAGTGGTCTCTTTCATCATCATGATTTTGAAATGATTTGCAAAAATTCAAATCCATTTCATGTTTCACGTCTCTATGATGATACACTCATGTTTTTTCTCTCTCAACTATTATTGAATGGAAAATATTTCAAATCATCAAGTGACCGATCTCAATTTTTGTCACTTTGTTCCTGTTTATTTCGTTTATCTTCCTTTGATTTTTGATTTTTCAATTCTTTCTTTTTCTTTTCAGCTTCTTTTTTCAGCTTTTTGGCCTCTTTTTTTAATCGTTTCTCTTCTTCTTTTTCTCTCTGCTTATTTGCTTTACGTAATCGTTCCAAATCTTTCTTGTCAATTTGTAATCCTGAATCTGTTCGAAATGCAAGATCTCGAATATCATCTCTGGAAAAAAGAGAGAACAGTTCATTATTCATCTTAATTCAATCGAATCAACTGATTTAGTCCAATTGAAGTGAAAACAATATTTGACTCACATGAATTCGGAATCCTGCTTCTCTACTTTCCACAGATTACGCATTCGTTCCCTCTGAATTTCATCTTCAACAATTCTCTTCAATGTCCATCTTCTTCGATCACTTGGAGGATCTACTCTATCCTCTATGTCATCCATCTTCTCCTCAGATTCCATTGCTCTTTCCTGACTCTCAACCGTTCCCGATATTGTCGGCAATTCACTCGTGCCGATGTTAATTTTTTCGACTGATGATTTCACGATATTCCCATCAACCAGAACCTCTTCCAATTCGATGGAGACCTGCTTATTCATTGATGGACTTGCATGAAGAGTATCAGCATCTTTTTGTTCATCTCCAGTAGCTTCTGGATTTATAACAGAATCTCGTTTCTTTTTCTTGAAACTTGCTTTAATTCTTTGATATAATGATTTTTTCACTTCAACAGCTCCTTCTTCTAGTCGAGCCTCTTCAAATTCTTTTACTTGGTTGAGCACTATGAAAGAAAAAGATTGAATCAATTGAATTTTATAAATTTTGCCGATTTTCATGATGAAAGGTATGCTCTAATCACCTTTTATCAATTCCATTCCTTCGATTGGAATTTTGTTCAGATGTGCTCTGAATTGTTTGGTAACTTTTTTTCGAACACCATCAGCTTCAATCTCTTGCTTAGTCCGGGGAACTCGACATCGCATTATGCAACAGAAAACGATTGTGGCAATGATGATGATTGTAATTATCATAAACAATAGATGCCATAATTTGATTACACCGATAATTGGTCGCTCTAAATATTCATCGAATTGACTTTCAATTGCTTCACCTGCACACTAGGAATAATTTCAATTAAAAATATGATGTATTGATTGTTGATAGGTGATTGGTAAGGAAAGTTTTTCTCTCTTGACAATCGACAGGAAAAAACTTACCTTATGTCCATAAGAAATTGGAATTAAATTGGTCACAATTAATAAAGTTGATAAAAATAATGTTAGTCGAATGATCATAATGTAATGTGGAAAAAATTGTCTTCCAATGTGATAGAGATGAAAAATTTGCAGAATTGAGTTCGAAATGTTACAAAAACTGGACATCACTCTCAATTCAACCCTCGCCAATGATTCACATGGATGATATCGTGGCTGGTGTTGATTATTATGAGAATATGAGGAACACAACATGCTGTTATGAAGTACTTTGGTCAACTGAACATTATCATCATCCGGCTACTTTCCCACCATGAAAATTTTCATTGGAAGCATCGCAGTCAATGTTGGTCGATGGGAACAATAATGTACATTCGGACAATGTTCAGAGTAAAAAGAAAAAATAATCTCAGCAACTTTATACGTAGATTTGTCTCATCTTGTCATCGGTTCTCTTTCGGCCCACCAAGGAAGACAAATTGAAGACGATGATGATAATTTAAAAAGAACTCGAATCATATTGAGGATGCTCGAATAGAGGATCGACAATCGACTTTACATGATGATCATGATGATCATAATCGATGTAAAAAAAATCCATCTCTAATCTACTTCCTCAGCTATACACAGATCTTTTCTATCTCTCTCAAAGCACTTTCAGATGGTCATCATGGCGTTTCATGTGAAAATGGAAAGACACTCACACATATCTAGATCACAAGCGTCATGAAAATCTACATCATTTTACAACATACAAAGAAACAGATTTCACTTTTCCCTTTTTTTCACCTCTCCTCGGGGCGAAGAGAGAGAGAGGAAGGAAGGTAACACATCGGATTTCACCACAATTCAG
Organism: Brevipalpus yothersi; assembly: GCA_003956705.1. Lineage (NCBI taxonomy): Eukaryota > Metazoa > Arthropoda > Arachnida > Trombidiformes > Tenuipalpidae > Brevipalpus > Brevipalpus yothersi. The sequence continues at coordinate 115,468 of QZCP01000021.1, read as the reverse complement.
AAATATTCGTGGATCATCTTGGTAACAAACTCAACCACCGCCCTTCATCAAATTAATTATTCATAGAGATCATTCTTTTTTCATCATCAACCAGTGAGCTTCCCTTCCTACCTGCATTGATCTCTCTTTCTTCCTCTGCTCTTGGGACATAATATGGAGAGAAAAGCAAGGTCAATTTTTATAACGGACAATGTTGAAAAATTTTCTCCTTTTTTCATGGAAAGTTTGTTGAGGAAATCGTTTCTGTTCTATTTTGGAAACTTTTATCCAAACTTCCGGTTGCGTCTTGCGTTCTTCTGTTCTTGTTGTTGATGATTGTGCTCTGTAATATCAAGATTATTGGGTTGAGTGAGATATGTAATGATGATTTCTACCTCCTTGTTCATGGACAAACTTGATTCGTGGAATTTTTAATCATTAAATTGACTTATGAATATTGAAAAATCAATATGTGAAAGGAATACATCTAAGAGCACCAGATAAAAAGGTGCATACTGAAAAAAGTTAAATCGGTAACTAGCTTGTGTTACCATCGGAGTTTGTAAAAAAAAGAATTTCCGATCGTAATGGATAACATCTTTTTGATGATGGAATAATTTGGCATCAATGGTAGATGGCAGAGTAGACCATGATCCATGTTACCTGTGGAAGAACGAAGATCAAGACAATTACCGCGTTAAGTAAGAAGAGGAACTAGAAATGTGTTTCGAGCATTCAATTGATTGATCAATCAATTTACTCACCAAGAATCCTGCGAAAGAAGTCATTAAACCCTCTTTGACATACTCCATGATATCATCACAATCATTATTAAATTTTACTGTGGCAAGGGAGAGAAATCATCAGATTTTGGAATATCGTGATAACCTGAAGGCAAAATTTTACCTGAATACAGATATACTGCCGCAGAATTGAGTGCTAGAAACATTGAAATTCCCAAGAATCCAGTTATTCCTATCGAAGAAAGTAGCAACAATCAAATTAACAGATTCAATTCATATATAATAAATCAAAAGATGAGGACAACATTATCAAATCTTACCAAAGAAACCCCACAAAAAGCCCATCAAAATTCCCAGGACTTGTCGACCCCAATAAATTACATCTAAAAATTGATCCTACAATAAAATACAATCCAATTAATCAAATTTGAAGACAATTCAATCGACATTCATGACAAACACAAATCGAAAACATTTAACAGGACACTTAATCACAATTAAATCTTCATCTTCATCTTCTTCTCTTACCTTATCCTCCCAAGATGCATTGGGAGTGAACATTTTCTCCCAAACACTCTTATCACCAGCATCTTTATGCCCTCTACCACCACCGAAACTTTTCTTCATCTATTATGAATTAATTAATTATCGATCAGTCGAAAAACTTACAAAAAAAAGTGAGGATCTCAATTAAGTATACCACAACATGTACAACATGAACAGCATGTGGAAGTTGTTGTTGATGTGTGTTGATGATAATGAAAAGTGCGCAAACCAAAAAACCGGGCTCATAAACGCACATGTTTTGATTTTTTGTTTGAAGCTGTAAAAACATGCTGCTTTTTTGATACTGTTCTGTTATGTAAGATTGATTCGATTGTTATTGGTGGTGAAATGATTTTTTTCCATTTTATCGATGGTGGTGGACATGATCCATGTTTCTTGGTGATCTGTAGAGTATGTTGTGGTTAAGGTTAAGGTTGATGATCAACTCTAATGAAACCGTTCACTTGACTGATAGTTTACCTTTTGGAGGACCGAAAAGCTGTATCGATAAACATTTTTAACTTCTTGGTCAATTGGAATAATGTTGCGTAATTTGATGATTAAACATGTTACTCTGTTGAGAGTTAAAAATGTATCAGTTATTCGATGTTTTGCCTCCAAAACTAGTGTTTCGAGGACTGCTGATAATCCTCATGATGATCTGTTGGATCCACCAGAGTATCGTGGGGTAAGTGTTTTGATTTGTTCAGTTATCAGAATGGTTGAGGTTTATTGATTGATAATTTGTGATCTTTTTTCTAGATTCCCATGCCTGAAGATTATTTCAAGTATGAAAATACAGGCTCAGGAAGAGATGAAGATCTTGATATGATCGATAAGGATATCAGTGCCATCGAAACGGAGAATCATTTAATTTCTGATCTCAAAGCGATGGCAACCAATGTGAGCCCAACCAAAGAGAATAATCGTAAAAAGATGGATAAACGGTTTGTGGTCAGTCATTTTCGATCATCTCTCAAGTCATACCTCATGGCCTGCATTAATGCTGACATGATGGATAGAGCTCAGCAAAGTTTTCTCTATTATCGAACCAAAAATGCCTTCAGAGATCCGGTAGCCAATCCAGTGGACACATCAGTGTACAATTTAATGTTCAAAGGTTGGGTGAAAAAGAAAGATTCCAAGAAAGTTTTCGATGTTTTCTCTCTTATGAAACGATCTCGTGTCAAGTGTGATATAGATTCTTATTCAGCAATGATTCTGGCAGCAATTGATAAGGATCCAGTGGATCTGGTCGTTTTGAGCGGTATTTTGTCGATGATGGAAAGACAAAATCTCAAACTGGAAGAGCTTTTGATAAAATCAAAACTTTCCATCCCTGAAATGGATAAAATAATTGAGAAATTCTCTTACTTGATGCCTGAATTAGAGTTTGAGATTTCTCCTCCACCTGTTTTATATCCCTGTAAATTACTATCAAATCATCAAGATGCCCCTCGAACTGAATACGAAATTCTTCCTGAGGAATACCACTCATATCTTGGTCAATGGAGTAAAGAGCAAATAGATCATGAAACCAGAGGTGTAATCGCCATTGAGTCTGTTTATCAAGAAAATATGAACTTTCCTCGACATGGTAAAGACTTGTGGGAAAAGTGTATGAAAGAATGGAGAGAAAGTGTGACCAATGCTTTCATCAAAAATGTTCAAAGTTTACAGAACAACGTTAAAGATGATCCTAGAATGACTATACTGCCTTTTTTAACCATTCTCGAGGTCAATGATTATGTGGACATAATCATGGACTCTCTCATCTCCTTCGCACGTTTCTACAAGACTTACAGCCCACCGATGAGCTACTTGCGTCGAGCGATCGGTCGTTCTTTTGGTGATCGTTATCATGGTTATTTGAAGAACAAAGTTTATCCTCAATGGTCTCATTATTATAACGAATTCATCAAATGGAACTGTTCACCTCAATTGATAGCTCAACACAACCCAAGAGATTATTGGAACTATTCGATAAAACTCAGTGGAGGACAATTCTCAATGGATTTTGATGATTTTCATTTGACTCCAATGCAGAATCATGATATCGGAAAATTCTTACTCAATATACTCCTCAATGAAATCAAGATAGACCCTTCATTACTTCTCCCAAGAAGTGAGAGATCACCTGTTCCCACACTCGTGCCTGTTTTTTATTCAGTCTTCGGCAACTCACAACAATCACCTGAAGAAATTCGTGCTCATATGACATTTAGACAGCTCTTCAAGAAGTTCGGCTCATCTGAAATTCCTTTCGAAACAAGTCTAGTTCCAATGAAGTCACCACCTTCTCCATGGACCTCGATTGATAATGGAGGTTATCTACTTTGTAAGACCGATTTTTTGAGACCCATATCTTTCGATGAAGACGAATGGATCAATCTTGAAGTTGCTAAAGTGGAAAATTTAACGCCAATCTATGATGCTCTCAACGCCTTATCAATGGTTGCTTGGAAAATTAACAGAGAGGTTCGTTGATGAATGGAATTTTTCTTATGCTAAAATTCTTCTTTCATAATCTTCGTTTTGCAGGTTCTAGATATCGCATTGGCTGTTTTCCGATCAGGTGGAGATAAGAGCATAGATATTCCTCTTCATGATTCGATGATTCCTCACTACCCTAATAATTTTGAGTAAGTTACATGGAAATTCTAGTCCCAACAGCATTCTCAAATTCTTTCCTTTTTCTTTCAAGTGAAAAATCTAAATTCAAGGCTTACCAATTGAAAAAGAAGGCTAAGCAAGATCGTCAGAATGAATACAGTCTCTGGTGTGATTGTTTATACAAGCTCTCCATAGCAAATCATGTAAGTCTACATAATCGAATTCTAAATTCTGAATTCCACATTTTCTAAAATTTGAAATTTTCTACCAGTTTCGTGATCGTCTTTTTTGGTTACCTCACAATATTGATTTTCGTGGCAGAGTTTACGCTTGTCCACCTCATCTGAATCATCTAGGAAATGATCTCTCTAGATCTCTGATGCTTTTTGCGAAAGGCAAACCATTAGGACCCGAAGGGTTGAACTGGCTCAAAATTCATCTCATCAATTTAACAGGTCTAAAGAAGCGTGAAAGTATTCCTGCAAGACTCAGTTACTGTAATGAAATTATGGATGATATTATTGATTCAGCTGAGAAGCCACTCGATGGTCAAAAGTGGTGGGCGAAGCAAGAGGATCCATGGCAAGTTCTTGCTTGCTGTATGGAGATAGTCAAAGCATCCAAGCAGCCTGATCCATCCACTTTTGTTTCCTACTTTCCGGTCCATCAAGATGGCTCTTGCAATGGGCTCCAACATTACGCAGCTCTTGGAAGAGATCTTCAAGGAGCCATATCTGTGAATCTCTATCCTTGTGATAAACCTAACGATGTCTATTCTGATGTCGCTGAATTAGTGGAAAAACAACGTCAATCAGATGCTCGGTCAGGAAACGAGATTGCCAAACTTTTGGAAGGTTCAATCAAAAGAAAAGTAGTCAAACAAACTGTGATGACCTATGTCTACGGAGTAACAACTTTCGGAGCAAAACACCAGATTTACAAGCAATTAAAAGAGATGTCTAGTCTTCCTGATGACAAACTGTGGCCATCATCATTGTATCTTACAAAAAAGACCTTCAAATCGATTGCCACCATGTTTTCAGCTACTCAAGCAATTCAATTCTGGTTCACAAAGTCTGCCATTCTTATTTCACAAACTTTAGGCTTTCCCGTTGAGTGGAGAACTCCGTTGGGTCTACCTGTGATTCAGCCTTATTTTAATCCGGTTAGTTGAATGACCAAGGGTCATGAATTCGAAATTGATCGCCTATATTGCTGATATCTTAGTAAGAGTCGAACAATGAATTCAACTTTTTACTTTTTTTCCACAGAGATTTTCCAATGGACATGAGGTTGAAGTAATCGTCAGAAACTTGTAAGTATTCATTCAATCTGATTGAATTTTCCATTATCTTATGCACTCATTCGTATCTTTCAGTAAACCCAAAACTATCAAGCAGAGAAATGCTTTCCCTCCAAACTTCATCCACTCATTGGATTCTAGTCACATGATGCTGACCGCCTTGGAGAGTGAGCGTTTAGGACTCAATTTTGTAGCGATTCATGACTCGTATTGGACTCATCCGATAACTATTAATCAGATGAACAAAATTTGCAGAGAAAAATTTGTTGATCTTCACTCAGAAGAAATTCTTCAAGATCTTTCAAACTTCATGGTGGAGAGATATGGTCCTATCATCAACTCCGTCATCAAAGATCCTGAAATGGCAAAGAAAGAACTCGAATTGCTGCAAGCAGTTCCCAAGAAGGGTACTTTTGAGCTGAAAAATGTTCTAGATTCTGTTTATTTTTTCTCATGATTCCAGTTTTCATATCCATAGGCTGTGAGCCCTTCATGTGCCTTCCTTTTCATAGTCATTTTCATAAAATTTTGTTGTACGATACAGCTGATAAGCTTAACTGTAAATTATATTAGAAAAATCAAAGATCTCTAGTAAGTAGACAATAATAATTTTTCATCAAAAGAGATTTTGCATTCAAAATTTTTTTTCCAATCCCTTCAAAATGAAGCTATGAATTGCTGGACGAATGTCTCGTTCCTCTTATCTCGAGAAACTTCGATAAGTATGCATGTTTGAGTAAATTGGCGACTTCTAGCCATGATAAGTTATTTGGGATCAAATCAATCGAATCAATTTCTTGTTTTAATGCAACATCAAATATAGAGATAGATTTTTAGAAATTCTCAGAAATTCATCATTCCAAGGACAGCTAGATCAGTATAATGTATTCAAATGACCTAAGTTCTCACAGCTGAAAGCTCTAAAATCCTCGAATTTTCTTCACCGAATAACCTCTCCTCCTTGATATCAATGATACAACTTGAATACACTCTCAATTAATAGCTCCGATTTCTGAAAATAAATTGAGTCAGAAAATGTTAACCTCGATTACTACCAACAGAATATATAGCTATTCGAGTAATTCTTGAATATTTCTCAATTGTGTATATCTTTCACAGAACAATTCACTTTATACACGATTCTGATAATGTTAACCTATTCCATCAAATGCGCATAAACGCGCTCAGCTTTCCTCAGAATTGTATTCACAATCTGAAGTCTGTTCTGAATACATATACACACACATTCAGTATCATGTTTGTGTTCAAGTCAAGGTGTTGTTTTGTGAATTTATTTTATAATGATTAAGTGTGTACATTACTGTAGTGATCAAATGTCTTGAAAGTTGGCATTTTAAAGTGTTTGACATTTATTTTTGGATAAAACTGTTGGAGAGATTGTGGTTTGTTTTGGTTTTTGCAAGATGCGATCAAATGATTTTGGGTGCAAAATGTGGTCAAGCTAATGTGTTGGGGGTGATATGAGGTAGAGCAATAATAGGTGATAATTTGCAAAAAGATTTCAGTTTGTACTTTATTTGTTTTGGAATTGTTCAAATTCCATTCGGGATCAATCATCGAACTTGAACTACCCCTAATTTCCGCATATCATCTGTATTGCCGACACACACACACAAGATACTGATAGGAACCATGGTCCATAGCAGGGTAACCTATTTTGTCTAATCGATTGTTTCAAGTGGTGTGATAATATGAGAGAATGATGTTTTGGTTCATCAAGTTGGTTAATTGGAGTTAATTCATCAACGTGTTATGTCCATTGTTTTTGCTGCTTGCAACTTGAAATCATCAAGTGATCAGTACACAGTAAGCAAGTGCACTGACCAACAAAGATCCATCACATTTCACAGGTTTCGTGTGCCTAACAAAAGAGTAAAAATCTATTAATTAGTTGCTGCATGCATTCAAAATTTATGGTCTCCTATCGAATATGAATTATTTGTGAAAACTGTTGTTTAGAACTGAAATTTATCTCCCTCGAATCAGATGATTAGATTGAGATCTACTACTATTTCTCGAACGAAGAGCTGCAATTTCGCAAACCTATTCTTCTTCCTCATAATGTAATATAGACTCTAATTTGGTAAAGTTCGTTCACTCCCCGTCCTGCTTTGTCTCTCTCCAAGAGTATATCATACATACATATATATATATAAATATATTTATCATCCGTTAACATTGTGAAAGAAAGAATAATCATCATACGATATACTGTTAACCATGTTGCAAAGTGGAGATGTGAGAGTAAGCCTCTCTTCGATTGAATTCTCACTACTCTATCCCTCTCATCAAACGCCAAGATATTGCCCCTCATGTGGTTTTTATCTTCCCACCGTTACTTTTGGTGAAAGTAAGTGAATCTGATAATCTTTCATCACCTCTCCTTTCCCTTCCTCTCCTCGTGCCTAGTCTTTATTGCTGAATGAATCTATTGATCCTTGTAACCTTCATTCGAAAATCAAGATCATAGAGCACACTTGCTGCCAAGTTGAGATCAGAGTGCATCAAGTTAGAGTTGTCTCCTTTCAATGTAATCATCATCTCAATGACTGAATCAATGCCACCTTTGTGGTTTATTTTCTCTCTCCTAGAGACACAATAGTTTAACCACTACTACCACTTTGCCCACCAATACGTTGAATTTATAATTTATAATTTTTCCAATGAAATCAGTGAATATCAATCATTTACTTGATGAAACTGCATGCATCCTGACTCAAGTTGGCCGCGTTTTCTCTCAAAAAGGTCTAAATTACTTTTTCGTGTTCTGTCTGTTCACTTTAAGTTTCATCCCCATCACGATCTAGTGTTTTTTTTCATTTGTTTATTTTGGTTTATTAATTTTGTTATTTTATCATTTTCTCCTTTTTCAGTTGCCTCTCGTTATATTCGGGAGTCTTACTGTAAGATTTTTTTTTCGTTAGCATTTGCGCTCGTTTTTGAAATCTGGAACTTCTATGCTCTATTAACAATCTGAATTATCTTCCCCTTTCTTCAGTTCGTCTCTCTTCAGTTATCCTCATTCTCGGAGTTGGATCCTTCATATGCTACAAGCTTTTTATGCACCGAAGGCGAAAACGGAAAAAGTCACTCACATCCTGTATTGCATACTCTTTTGGAGGTCTATTATCAAGGGATAAATCCTGTGGAAGTTTTGACTCATTTCACGAAGATCCTCCATATTTCATTGAATCACCATCTACTCCTCCTTCACCAAACTCACTCATTTGCGAATCTATGGATGCCGATTTTGATACATACCTTGCTCAGTCACTCGAAAAATATCTCATCCGCAAATCTTCATCTCCATCACCATTGAGCATAGAACCCCCTGCCCCTGAAGATAGAACCATTGCCAAGCTAGATCAACTCCTGCAACAAATAGAAGAGATCAAAGAGTCAGTCGGAGAATTGAACCTTGACTTTGTGGAAATTCGTAAGCTTGGTTTGCAACCGATCAAAGAACGGCCTGAAGCTGATTCCTTAACTCCCAATACTGACGAAATCTCAAGTCTTGTAACCAAAGAAGAGCTTTCAACTCCTAGTTTAGAATGGGATTCCAATGATGTCGCATTCTTCTCAGAATATGGTGAACTCGGTGATTATGATTCTATACCTGATTCTGCAGAACTTGCTGCAAACATGAGATCTTTCAAATCTTTCTCCTCAACTTCGGGTGTTTCCACGTTCTCTGCCTCAGATACAGCTTCTCAAGTATCTCATTATGGCGACAATCAGGAAGTTTCTCGACTCAGATTGATACAAAATCTGATAGATGAAGCTCGTAGACTTGGTATTCTGCCCGATCTGATGAAGCTTTTACTCAGGAATTCAACAAGAGATTCTGCTTTCTTTGAGGATTAACATGAAAAGTATTCAAACAATATCTGTATGCCAAGGAGATGGAATCACATTCAAGGGAAGAATTGTTAAATGGACAGTCATGTGAAGGCAGGATGAGAAGATCTACTTACCTGATGCTGCTGATAAGTTTGCTGATGAGTGTTAATTTCCTTTCATCGCTGGTTTGAATCATTGAGTTTACTGGTATAAACTCAAAAGATTGCAAATACTTCTTGCGAAGCAGGATTAAACTCCATTTGAAGCACCATAGAAAATTATGGATGTCCTTCGTCCCCAGATCTTCCAACATTTTTCGTTTGATAACTAGTTAAGTAGCTCAGTGTTCACTGAGCATAATCTTATTAGGCGTATTTTGTCCATGCACTTGAGAACTGTTAAAGTTGTGGAACACAACTTGTTGGGTTTATGGCCTAAAAAAGGCAGTTGTAATGATATCTTTGCCATTTTTCGTTTAAAAATTCAAAGATTGAAGATTGAGGTTTTGAGTATTAAATTACAGCAAAGGTCAGTCTATTTTTCTGGCTCTTTATTTTATTGCTCTTGAAGACAAAAGTCAAGTAAGCAGAAGTTCGCAATCTTCATGTAATTTGAAAATGCGATAGAGCAAGAGTATCTAAAATCATCAAAATGTGACAAGAAAATAGTTAAAGGATGAAAGAAGCGAAAATACAGATAGTAATGTAAATCTCTTAGAGTGAGTAGTACTGGAATATCCATGTCATTCTAGAACTTGGACCTCTCTTACAAAATGAGAATCGAAAAACTGTTTGACCCATGGTTACCGAACCTAATGTTGTTGTTTATCCAGCGATATGGATCGCTGAAATTGAAAATGTAAATTTCAACCCCTATCTCATGTAGGTCCGATCGTTCAACAAGTTTTTATCTCGATACAAATGCTGATATTGATAACAAGATGGGATAGATGAGCATTTTTGAGTGGAAAATCTCCACTCGCTTCGATGTTGATAGATCTTTTTCAACTTAGAAAGAGAAATTAAAAATGATATTATTTGTATCTTCATCTTAACCGATCATTAACATTGAAATAATAGAAATAATTCCCGAAAAAAATTTTGCTCTTCACCATCTCTATGACTAAATCAATCACCTTTGCCACATAAAAACCATAGTTTGCAAATCGAAAACATTGTTTGCCAGGAAAAAGGTTAAGAAAAAAGTAAAGATTCAAAGATTTATTTATCAGGTAACTGCGTTCTTTTTCTCCATCAATCCAACTTTTCTAAAAACTGAGCATTTTTTGATCTTAAAGTTTGTAAATGAAGTAAAATCGGTAAAAAAAGAAGCGATACTACTTTCCTGTGTGAATTTTCACCAACATTCAATCAACATGTAGGAATTGAGTTTTTTTTGTTACTTTCTTTCACTCTATCGTTTAAAAGAAACGAGTTTGATTTACTTCTCACTCTCATATTCACGATCTCGATACAACGTCATACACTTGATACCCAAAAATAAACGTCTGAATTTTTAGAATAACGGAATAACGGAATTCATTGATGTTGCAGTTCTAAAAAAGAGGACTGAACAGGTTTTCTTAAGCTCGGACGTGAACTTGATGAGCCATCTTCACACAATCGAATTTGGGTCACAGGTTATTATCAATCAGTTTTTGTGTATTTCATGTGCTCACAATCCATTGATTCCAATAGTTTCCTTGTGTTCTGTGGATTTAATTCTGTGAATTTGTCTCTCAATTAATAATGGCTACAATAGATGCAGTGGAAAAGGCTCGAGCTGCATTCAATAGTGGCCGAACGCGTGATGTCAACTTTCGACGTGATCAATTGAAGAAACTTTACAAATTGGTTGAAGAAAATGGACCCTTGCTTGTGGAAGCGCTTGGAAATGATCTCAAAAAACCTAGTTTCGAGGCAAAAATGATCGAAACCCACTATGTTCTCAACGATATTCGTGGCGTTCTCCATAATTTGGATAAATATACAGCTCCACAAAAAGTTCCAACCTCATTGGTAACCGCATTTGATGATGCATTCATTCTCAATGAGCCATATGGTGTAGTATTGATCATTGGTACTTGGAATTATCCTCTCATGGTATGTCTCATTCCTATGATTGGAGCAATTGCTGCGGGCAATACAGTCATACTGAAGCCATCTGAGATAGCCCCTTACAGTGCCAAATTAATGGCAGAATTGATTCCTCGTTATTTGGATAAAGTAAGTTTAAGCCTTATCGAACATTGTTATTTCCTCTCTCTATCTGTCTTTCAAAAGAATTTTATATCGATTGCTTCACTTATTCTCTCTTCAGTCTTGCTATCATGTGATCACTGGTGGAGCTGAAATTACTGAGGAGTTGTTGAACATGAAATTTGATTACATTTTTTTCACTGGAAGTCAACCGGTTGGTAAGAAAGTTCATCAAGCAGCAGCCAAGCATCTTACTCCGGTTACTTTGGAACTTGGTGGCAAAAGTCCAACATATATTGATGAAACTGTTGGGGATGAAAAGTATGCTTTCCGAAGACTTTTATGGGCTAAAATGGTCAATGCTGGCCAGACTTGTGTGGCTCCAGATTATATTCTGTGTTCCGCTGGGGTAGCCAAAAAGTTTCTACGATATGCATCCGAAATTTTGAGCCAATTTTATGGACCAGATCAGGTGAATTGGAGAGATATTGCTTGCATAGTTAATGAGAAACATTTTGCTCGATTAAATTCCATTCTGAAAAGATGTGATAATATCGCTATTGGAGGCAAAATTGACCATGAAAAGCGATACATTGGCCCTACCATCTTGACAAATGTCAAAGCAGATGATGAAATAATGAAGGAAGAAATATTTGGCCCAATATTACCGATTGTCATCGTTGAATCGTTGGACGAAGCAATATCTTTCATCAATCAAAGGCCAAAACCGTTAACTTGCTATGTTTTCTCCAAAAATAGAAAAGTTATTCAAAGAATTTTGAGGGAAACTTCAAGTGGCTCAGTATGTGCAAATGATGCTCTTGTACATCTTTCTATCGATAGTTTACCTTTCGGTGGAGTTGGCGATAGTGGTTTTGGAGTTTATCATGGTAAATCAACATTTGAAACTTTTTCACACCAAAAATCGGTTCTTATTCGAGGCTACAGTCCAATACTGGAATGGGTCTCAAGCAAAAGATATCCACCATACTCAGAGAGTAATCTTAAGCGTTTACTAAGATTGCTCAAGAAGAGACAATTCATCGACATCGATCCTTCCTGGCAAGGCTTTTTGATCTTTTTACTTGGAGCATGGACTCTCTATATGGCTCAACATATCTTTAGAGACTATTTGCATTAACAAAAAAACTCTTGTATTACTCTCTTAGATTATAACTGATATTTTTTCAGGCAATAGGTTCTTTACTTGATTGAAAATTCAGCATTCATTGAGGGTGCATCGTTGAAAAAGTTTTCACACCTCTTTCTGTTTATTTTCGATCAAAAAATTTTCAGCACCATATTAATACAAAACAGGAAAAGTTTCACAGTTGACAGCACTTTGATCATGAGAAATTTGGAAATTCTTCATGATATGACCAATTTTTTTCGATAAATTAGTCACATGAAATTAGATATTAGTGTTCCTTCCCTTGCTATGATTAACGAGAGATAAATTTGGTTCACTTTCTCAGCCAATCCATGAATCTTTATCCTTCCATCATTTTTCCATGTGCTTGAGATAATTTGCATTTCTTTCATTCTCGCTTCGACTGATGGGAATCCTGTCTATGGCTGATTTCCTCCAAATGAACCAGGAAACTTGGCTCAATTTATTGAAAGTAGACCATTACATATGAGCTTGTGTACGTGGAAGTTAGGGAAAAGTAGATTGAGAATGGCTTGAATCGATTTCATCACATGCTTCATGGGTGATTGATTGGGTGTCCATGAGCTGGAATCAGGAATAGGAACGAGAAAAAAATGCAAAATATCCCAACCCAGCACCTAAAATGATGGACAAACATATCCATATGTTGAGAATCATGAAGCCCATCATCAAAATGTAGGCAGTGAAAACTTGGAGTACATGAAAAAGTGATTGATAAAAATGATCCATTCTCCACAATCGACATTCATGATTTGTTTCCACATCTTCATCTCTATCTTCCGTTAAAGCTGCTGTGGGCACTGAATCATCTTGATATCCATCAGATTTGATACCACTTGCTGATGCCCTGAGGGTGGTCAATTTGATTTGTCTTTGGATGAGAAACGTTCGAAAGCTTCGTATAAATTCGTATATAAATGATAGAGAGAAAAATAGTACACAAAATCCAAACACTATCCAGCCATTGGAAGTTATCCAATTCCGAAAAATAACGGTATCACCCAACGATGTGTGAAAATAGCTTTTCATCTCTCCACCGGTATGTGTGTCAGGACCATGATAAAATTCACTGATTTTGGCCATAGAAAAAGGAAAGAAATAAAACAACAGGTAAAATGAAGAAATTTTCTGATGATGTTATTTTTTTGCTCTACTCTCTCTACCATAGACAGACTAATTGATTTTGTGTTGATTTACGAGAGTAAGCATCAGCTAACAAGGCTCATGGTTGAAGCTTGGCTTGTCAATCAATTGCTACTCGGGTGAGTCAGAGGAATGGAGCAATAAATTCCTCTTGCCATACTTGTAATCAGATACCTTATCAATTCACCATAAAGACAGAAGGAAATGAATGACTTATTAGGGTTGATAAATATATTTGTTATGAGGGTTGAATGATATTGTATGAATCATCATCGAGAAGAGATGATGACCAAGTCTGGCACCGGGAAATTTTGGAAATCTGAAGCAAATGTGAGGCATCAAATAATGAATTATCGAAACAAAGCGAATTGAGGGAAAAATTTTCACTCTATTCAAGTCTGATTGATGAAAATGAGAGAGAAGCTTTCAGTTAAATTCAATTCGAAGCTTCTTCTTTGGCCTTGTAAGTTTTCTCATATTCTAACCGGAAGTAAGATGAGCTCATCATGTTGTACTTTGATTTAATTTGCTTCTTGATTAATCTAGTGGTTATTTGGTATGAACAAGGGAATACTTTTGGTAGAAAAGTCTTAAAACTGATCAGAAAATTTTGAATCAACAGTGAATTCATCGCTCTAATGATAATCCTTCCTTCTTCCTAGAGCACCATGCTTAGCATTCAGATCAGTATCAGCCAATGACGTACAGATATTGCAAATTATGTACAAATTTCATGGATTAAACTTCCAAATTGATTTTGGACTCTAATCTGAAAAGGGTAGAAACGTTCTCAAGACTTCAAATCAACAAACTCGGATTAGCCAGGGTAAAAACGCTTCCAACGATTTATATCTGGTAGGAAACAAATTATTTTTAATCAATGCGAAAATCAGAGCTATATGGAAGCACTCTTTTCAATTGGATTTGTTGGTTGAAAAATTAATTTAAAGCACTGGAATAAATTGGAATGAATTGATTTCAAGCACATTATTATTGAACTCCAGTGAATTGCTTTGATATGAATTTGTATCTGACCTGGGCCACATATTCGGCTGTATCAGGAAGAAGTGGATTGAATATATTCCGTTTGCTTAGAATTACGAAATTAAGCTCAAAAGAAATTAAACAAAAATCAACTTGAATAAGTTAACTCTTTCAAGTTTATTTACCTGGCTTTGAAAAGGAATTGAAAGTTGCTCACAAATGAAATGTAGCTCATTTGATGTTCTTCCGCAAACTGAATTCCGTCTACTAGATTATGTGATGAAAGCTCTGTGAGGCTACCCTGTTGGACTCGAGTAGCCGATCACTTTGAGCCCGAACTATGTTTGATGATGACCTTAGTCATTATCACGTTCGGATTAGCATTAGCATTCAAGGATGAAGTCGATGAACTTGCAAGCCCAGCAAAAGAACGGAAAAGAAGAGAGAGAGAGAGAGAGAGAGAGAGAGAGAGAGAGAGAGAGAGAGAGAGAGAGAGAGCGATTGAAAAGGTAATAAATAGATACATCGTGTTAACAGTTACCAATAGCTTCTCTCTCTTCTCCAGAATATAAATTCCCGATGTTTCCCTGAAATTTATTTCACCACTCAAATAAGAACCTGAATTTCCAGTGAATTCATACTATATATCATGAATCTCTTCCCTCTTATCGGTCACTCATGCTGGATGGCATGTGAACTGTGATCCTTTTCATCCCGTCTTCCTCTTCCTGAATGTTTTTTTCATCCCTGATCATCATCATCTCAGAGGACTGACGTGAATCGAGATCACATATCAAAGTTAACTGGCTGGAGAGGAGAGAAAAATGTTCACTAGGAAAATGAATACAATAATCATTAATGCTCATCAATGGACATTGACAGAGAGTGAAAGATAGGAGACATTCAGACAGGCCATGAAAATAATATCTCAAAGCACCGCATTAAGATTCCCATGTTGAATTATTCAGACTAAATAAGAAGCTAGAAAAATGTTTACCTTTATCAATGAATATCTATCAGAAACGGAGTAAAGACCTCTGAGAGCTATAAATTTTCAGATCAAGATCAGTGATCACATGTTCCAACTCTTTCATAGTTTGCTAAAAGCTATTTTGATGATTCTTTTTTGATTATCAAATTACTCAAAAGGCGATGTCCGGTGAATCATGATCATTCTCTGCATCAACTATCATGCTCCACATGGTGAAGAGTGAAAAAAGAGAAGAAGAAGTAGAAGTATTCCTTATCCGGATGATGATCACACAGAATCGCCCCGTAAAACATTTTCTACTCCCTAGCAAATCAGCAGAGAGTGTTGCATTTGAAATAAGAAACAAAATGTTCAAAAGTTCCCAAAAAATGTTTGTACTCTCAAACTGCATCTTTTTCTCTCTCTTTTTTCATCCTCTTTTACTTAAAATCAAGTCACAAAATAAGAAATACATGTTTTTCTGGTTCAACCACAGGATTACCTCATTGAGGCGACCGCCCTAGTCCCATAATCAGTCCCGTCCCTTTGCGCTTCAATTTATCCAGAATTTTATCATCTAAGATGCTCTCTCTCTCTCTCTCTCTCTCTGTTCACTTTCTCTCTGCCCAAAGTATCTAAAGTAAGTAAGGCCAATGGCTTAAGACATCCGTTGAGACATAAAAACTGACCGGTCCTGAGGTCGTCCTCCGATTGGCTCTCTCTCCCTTAATCGAGCTTGATGATGGTAAACCTGGACCTTGATAGACAAGTCATTATGAGATGTGAGAGAGAAAGAAAGCTCATATAAAGTAACCATCTTCATTCTTAATTTCCATTCATCCCTTGTTCCATCGCTCACAACAGTTAATTCTAACCCTTGCGTTTTTTCGTGTGATACCCTCGAGAATATAGTAGTATTAGTAGTAGTAGTAATTGTTCAATACAAATCATGAAAGGATTATTCCTAGCTTCATTTGCCATTGTTTTAATCACATCAGGTAAGTAGTGTGAGAAAAAAAATTTTTCTTTTTTCTTTTCGTTTCATCGGTAAAGATAATCTCCTGATGAATGAGAGAGGAAGGAGAAAATTGTAAAAATATGATAATCATCATTGAATCATTATGAATATTCATCCAGGATATTGTGCTCCGGTTTTGGAGAAGAAAAGTTCACCACAAGTTTCCGATGTTACCAAGAAAGTGACCAAAGACAGTCCAGTAGTAGTGCCGAAAGAAGATGTCCACAAAGTGTCCGAATCTAGTGTTAAAAAATCACCCGAAGTTCCAGTAGTTCCAAAATCGGACAAAATCACCACTGATAGTGGCAAAGATAAGGTGAAACCAATTCCAGTGGTCCCGGTTGCTCCACAATATTTTGCCGAAGATGTGATGAAAAATGCTGAGCAACCCAAAGTTCCGATGCGTCCTGAGGAGCCAAAAGTTGCCCAAAGTCCCAGCAAGAAGGAGACCAATAAGCCAAGCGAACTAAAGAGTCCGATGCCTATGAGATCATCAGAGGAGAAGAAGGACAGTGAAAAGAAACTCGATTCACTACCCACCAGTACTGGTGATTTGAGTAAGAAAGTTGAGAGCCCAAAAAAGAAGGATGAAAAAGTGAAGAGCCCAATCGTCAAGGACGAAAAGAGGACTGAAGAATCATCATCAAAACTCGATGGTGGTGAATCCAAAGTCAAGAGTCCGATGGTGGTGAGAGATGAGGAGGAGAAGAAGAAGATGGATCAGGCTGAAGAGATGAAAAAGATCAAAAGCCCGATGGTGTCCAACACTGAAGAGATGAAAAAGATTGAAAATTTTAAGAAAGATGAAATGAAAACTCCACTCTCCACTCGATCTGAAGCTTCGGCTGAAAAGAATGAAGCTCGAGAGAAACAGAAGAGCCCCGATTTGAAAGATGATAAGAAGAAAGTGATGGATGATTCTGTTTCCAAAAAACTTGAGGCTCCAAAGGATGAAATGAAGGTAAAAAGTCCAATGGCTGAGAGTGAAAAGAAGAAGATGGAAATGAAGCCTGTGGAAGAGATGAAAAAAAGTCCTCTCGATGAGATGAAGAAGAGTCCCATGGATGATATGAAGAAGACTTCTGCCGATGAGATGAAGAAGAGTCCAATGGTCGAAAGTGAGAAGAGAAAGATGGAAATGAAACCAGTGGAAGAGATGAAGAAGAGTCCAATGGCCGAAAGTGATGATAAGAAAATGGAAACTGAAGCAAAAAAAAGTCCAATGCTAGATGCTATGAGAAATAAGGCTCCAATGAGCAAAGATGAGGAGGAGAAGAAAAAATTGGATTCCTCAAAGGTGATGATGGACGAAGAGATGAAGAAGAAGAGTCCAATGAGTGATGTGATGAAGAAGCCTATGGAAGATGCCATGAAGATGAAGGATGATTTGATGAAGGAAATGAAAGTGAAGGATGAAATGATGAAAGTTAAAGATGAGGGAATGAAAAAATTTGAGAATGAAAAGAAATTCGAGAGCTGGAAGCCATCCGAATCGAAGATCAAGAGTCCCGAAATGGACGGTGAAATGAAGAAAAAAGTAGATGAATCAAAGTTAATGCCCCAATCGAACAAGAAGGCCGAAAGTCCGATTGCTGATTCCAAAAAGAAACTCGAAACTCCTGTGATGATGAAAGAATCGGATAAAAAAGTTGCCGAAAACATCAGACCACTTGATGAGATGGATAATAGCAAAAAAAGTGAAGAGAAGCGAATTAAGAGTCCAATTGTCAAAGAGGAAGAGAAAAGAATCGAAAATCCAAAAGAGCCAGTAAAAATGCACCAAAGTCCGGTGAAAACTGAGGATAAAAAAGTTGTTGCCTCTGATATTGTCGATTCAGACAAAAAGATCAAGGAAACTATTAAGCCATATGCTAACGTAGATCCAATTTCAAAGTAAGCATCACAACAACAACATCAACAATCAACGAGTTGACTAATATTTATAGTCTGCATAAATTGCAAACAAGCCCGGTGAAAAGAATAATTCTGAATGAATTCTAAGTCGTTCACATTCTTCCTATAAAATTCGAACAAAAAAATACCATTCTTCTGATCTTCTTTAATTTATTTGATTACAAAAATTTTCCTGTGTGAAAAATAAAATAAAACAAAGAACAATTATTACAAAAAAATACATTATTAAATTATCATAATTCGAGTGACTAATCGATCTGTTTGTACTGATTGCAGGTCGCCTGAAAATTGGAAGACTGATAAAACTTCTTCTTCTTCTTCGAACATTGGTGTGTCCGGTTACGCGATTGATATTAAATCGGAGGAAAACGGTAAAGATGTGCTCACATACTTATCGGAGCCCATCAATCAGGCCACTAAGTTGCTCATGGATCTCGATGAACACATTAAGGGCTATCTTAATACTAGTCCAGATGTTCCAACCACCTTATCACCAGCTCATTCGTATGGTGCCCAAGATCCACCATCAGCACCAGCCGTGGGTGCCGCAAATCCACCAACACGTCAAGATGGTGAACAGTTGGCACCCATGATCAACCAGATAGAGAATACTCTTCAAAGTTTGGATGTGAGTTATTTCAGATAAATTGACCAATTTTCCCTAATAATTATTTTCATCTGTTCATCTGTTCATATGATTAGCAAACAATCAATGATATGATGGCAAATCGACGATACATGAGTGCCGCTATGATGAGATCGATGCGAACTTATCTGAGAGGTGTCCAGACTAACTTGGTTCGACTTCAGAATCGAGTTCGACAAATTCAAGCCATGACAACAGCCGGTAAGTTTTAATGATTGTTATCACTTCCTATTTTCTCTTCTTTTCGGTCACT
The DNA here is from genome assembly GCA_003956705.1 of Brevipalpus yothersi. Lineage (NCBI taxonomy): Eukaryota > Metazoa > Arthropoda > Arachnida > Trombidiformes > Tenuipalpidae > Brevipalpus > Brevipalpus yothersi. Next base: position 96,126 of record QZCP01000021.1, on the reverse strand, counting down.
CAGTGCCTTCAATATTCTTCCAACTTCATATTCATTTCGAATATTGAGAGTTTTTATCATAATTTATAATTTATTCCTAAATTTTACTCTATAGGACAAGGGCAGGGTGAATCAGCCAGTCCAGGAGGTGCATCTTCTCTTGGCTTACCAAACAACATCTTCTTCGATTCTTTGAGGTAAATAGAATGCCTTTGAGCAATTTTCTCAGATTGAAATGTTTACATAGGCAGGAGACTAATTCATTTATTCTTTGTTTTTTTATAGAGATCGAATCAATCGTATTACCAATGACATAACGAATCTCATGTATAGAATGAGTCAAACACTTGGTGGCTCATCTACTACACCAAAACCTCCAACCTCACCATAAATTCATTGAAATAACTATTTTTAATCAATTGCTCAAGCATATTTTTACAGCATTTTTAGGAACAAACATCAACTCAATCATCTTGTTTCTATATTAATCTTCTAAGATGAAAGGAGAATTCAAAATTCATAATCTCGATAATTTGACGAAATTTTTTTTTAAATCAGTGCATATTTTTACTCTTGACTCCATGTAGGAATTGCATATGTATTCTATAGACACTGACAGAATTTCACGAGTAAAACTACCTCGATCTTATGCGAAAAATCGGTCGTTTTTCCTTTTGACTTGATAAAACTACCTTCGACAAGCTAGCTAGCCAATGTTGTGAGCCCATTTTGATCTCAAGAATTGACCCAGAGAGACAAAATTCTCAATACAATAATGTGATACAATAAAATACAGTATTAAGGGATCTGACAGGTTATCATCATGGAGGTAACATAAAACGAGTCGTAGCCCATCCAGCTAAGAATACTGAATACTGAATGAAGTTCAAAATCTTTCCAACAAGATGAAATTTTTTGATTCTATAGTAATTTTACGAAACGAATCATACCAGAAAAATTAGAAAAATTACGATAACAATGAAATTTTGTCGGACTTCTATCTAATATTATCAGTTTAATGACAATTTCCAATTGATAAAGGAAGAGTCCAAACTGATTCATAATGAATCTCGGATGCTAACTTCATCTCTACAAAAATTATTACAATGGTCAGATACCCTCTCTATCCTTATTGTCCCAGACAGTTTTTCTGTACTCCTCCTTTTGATGCCTCTTCCTTGTGTAATTGGGTCTGAATAAGAAGATTCAAAAATAAGTTACACAATCTCATTGTAATAAAATTTGGGTCGAAACCAGTCAACAAGAAACTTACAGCCATTTCCATTGCATCTCAGAGACATGAGTTAGTCTCACAAGTTCATTCATTGAATAGTCTTTATTGAACATTATATCTTCAGTTTTCTTGTGGAGATCAACCCTGAGGCAAGATTCATTTTCCACAAACTTACTTTCCACCTTGGGCAAAGGCTAAACAAAACAAATAGGAGAGAGAGAGCGTCAAAAATGAGTATCACTGTTTATTCCCTTCGAACGTATTCAACTCACCCTTGTATGCTCATACGGAAAAGAAGGCTCAGGATGATAGCAAACTATAGTTTGTCCATCATCAGTGAAAGAAATCCTATTAAAATACAAAGTAATCACAATTTGAAACTCACGTCCAAAAGTCGTCACATCGATTCTGAAGAAAACAGAGTGATACTCACTGGACAGGACTCGAATTGAACGTTGAGCTTGCTGCTCTCCTCAATCCATCACTATATCCACCAGAAAATCGAAACAATCCTCGTCCACAAACCAAATCTTTCGGTATAACTTTGAACATGATTCAATTTCACTCAATCCACTAATTAATTAATTAAATCAATCATGTTTACGAAACACACATACACCAACAACCGCGATGGCTAAAATGTCAACATCAATTTTAGCGTTTGATAGATCGATTAGGTAGCTGATAGGGACTGATAGGGACACTGGGGGTATTAAATCATATGTTTTCGGTGGTAGTTGATGTAAACATCAAGAATTAATTGTGATTAAGTTAGTCCAGTTTCACCTCAAAACAAAAACTTTGCCACCAGCAACATGCGGCTTTTGTTTTGAGTCAAAATTTTTGCCTCCGGCAATGATTAATAAATCAATCACTAGATGGCAGATAATAAGAGGATCCATTTTTTTTTGTATACAGTAGATACACAGTAGATATCAGTTCGACTACTGAATACTGCTTATAATTCAGAGAAGAGAAAAAAAATTTTTTTATTTGATGATGAATTAATTTAATTTGTGTGTATTTATGATTTGATGGTGAATGATGTAAATTATATAATTTGAATTGTGTATGAAAAAATGTAATATTAATTATGTGATTGGTTGTAGGGAAAATATTTGATTGGTGATAAAAAGTTACCATTTAAATGGATGTATATTGGTGTTTATTTACACACATATATACACCACACAATTGAATGTGTGTGTGTAGTCAATTGATTGTCATAAGGTGCTTGTGGTCAAGCCTCTAAGGAAATATAAGTGTGAATCTCTTCTCTCTTCAAGTTGTGTTACGTAATATACATATATAATCAACCTTCAATATATTATTGAGCAGCTTTGATGATAAGAGAAGGTATTTTGAAGATCATTTTCGATTTAAGTGTAACAAGATTATTGTCCTATTGGATTTCGATCTTGTGAGAATTACCTGTCGGCTTGAATTGGTTCATCATCATCATTTTTGTTCTCCTTTCCTGAATCTCGACAACAAAATTGAGACAACAACAACTATAATGCTGACGATGATGAAAAGAAGGAGGAGTGCGTATCATTATCACATACTTTCTGTTTTGGCCATATTTATTATCTCGAACAGCACATAATTGTTCACTACCTTTTGTGGATATAACACTGTGGATAGATTGAATCTCTGTGTTATTGTATACTCTTACACTAGACTGGTACATACACTTCTAAAGTGTGTTAGTGTACAAGTCAAAGTTGAGTATTCATTTGATTCACAGAGTTTGTGTCTATTGAAATCTATCCACAGTGAATTCGTCTCACCTTTTATCTCCAACATTTCGACAACATTTTCTCTGTTCACTCATCGATTTACGAAACTGGAATATAATTTACCAAAATGAATCCATTCAATCATCAACAGAACGCAATGGCCTCCTCATTACACCATCGTAGCACCGTGGACAATATTCGTCCTCAACTGTCGACGCCACGATTACCACGTCCGATGATTGGACAAGACTGCTTGATGGATAAGTTTGTTGTTGATTATGTGGTTAGCGATGGTGGAGGTAATAGATATCCATTGATTTGTAAGGTTTGTCGTGGAAATAATGGTGTCGTCATGAAAGAAGAATTGGAATATACACCTTTTCGGTGTTGCTATTGTTCAAACATTAATTCTCCAATGATCGAAATGTCTAATTTGAGAACTGCCGCATTCCCACCTCCTCCTCCTGGGTATTGCAGTAATATGCAAGGTGCTCTTCATGCATCAACAATGGGACATCATACCGATACGAACGGTATGGCATCGGTAGCTGCAACTGGAGCTTCTATCTTCTCACATCATTTAACACCAGGCTCGCTACACCATCCCGCTAATCTGATGTCAGGTCATAATCATGTATCATCTGGACCTGGTCCTTTTGGAATACTCCCTCATGAAGCGGTTAGTTTAATGAATTCAAGCAATGGTCACCATTCTCACCATCCTGTGGTCAGTGCTAGTGCCATGTCTTCTCATGGTATTTCTTCTAGTGGCCATCACACGAATAAATCGTGCTCTGTTGAAAACAGTAAACACCATCATCACCATCACCATCACAAGAGTATCTCTAACGCCTCGTCAGTGAGAGCTGCAGCTAACTCTTTTGGTATGATGCCGATGTCTCAGAGTGTCCATCCGAGTGTTTCTCGCAGCAACAATCTTGCTTTTGATTCCCAGTTCTCCAAGAGACTTGCTCATTCCCATCACCCTCATCAGACCGATTCATATTTCGGCAATTTTTTGATGCCTCAAGATAATCATTATGCATCTCAATATGCTGCCGCAGCAGCAGCGAATATGAGAGTAGCTTCCAATCAGCACATGCTTGGATTATCCAACTCTGCAGCACAAGGGATCAGTTCAAGATCAACGACTCACACTCAATACCCATCAATGAACTTTAGTGCTCCATTGGCGAGAGACTTCATCGGTGTACCCACGGGAGGAAATACTTTTTTCCCATTTAATCCTCAAGATGGTCCACGATTGCCATCATCAGTTGTCAAGCATCATCAGTCTCTTATAGCCAATCATAACAATTCGACCGGTCATCATACCAGTGGTAACAGTGTCGACAGTAATAATTCCAGTAGCAGCTCTTTTCATCAGCAAGCTAGAAGCAACCCCACTCTGACGAGCAATAACAATCTGAGTAGTTGTAGTATGATGATGCCTACCTTGTCCACGAATAATTATCCATCCACCCCCTCTCTTCCTAATGCTACAGTTATTGGCAATAATTCGGTTCCCCAAGCATCTAACAATCATGGTAGTACATCACGTTCATCATCTGCAGCCAGCAATCATGCATCTTTACAGCAGGGAAGCGAGTCATCTTCCTGTAGTTATGGATATAACAGTCCACCTGCAAATTTACCACATTCTCCATACCAAAAACGAAACAGTCTTTCGTCTATTTCCTCCTCAGCAGTCTCTAGTCAAACACTCACTGCTTCATCAAATTCCTCAGCAAATAGTAATAGTGTACAAGATTTCAATGGCTCGAGTTACGCAGCTCAAGGTAATTATCAAATTAATGAAAAAAGTCAATATTGATATTCAGATTGCAAGTAATTTGCATCCATTTGCTCAACCTTGTTAATTTGCTTTATTTTTTTTGTCTTAATTCAACTTATGTCACTCCCGCTCAAACAGCATCGATTGGTGCGTATACTTCAATGGCAACTCCATCCGGGTTCTCCTCATCAGCTTATCCTACTCCACCTTCGAGTGTGAATCAACAACAAGTATCTACTCAACAACCGGTACCCAGTCAAGGTTCCCAGGATGAATCTCTGAGGCACTTTGCATCCAATTCAACGCAAAAAAATGGGACAGCTAATTTTGTAAATTCTTACAATGCTACTCCATACTCAACGCCCAAGTTGTCTACGAGTGCGGGTGGTGGCAACTCTTCGAACAGTTCGGTGATATCAAACTCGAGCTCTTCTTGCATGGTTGCCGCTGCGGCAGCTGCTGCTGCAGCCTCCAATTCTAGTAGTAGTAATCAAGGAGTAAACTTTCTTCATAGCTCTTTACCACCAGCAAACCCTGCTGACCCTACAGTATGTTTATCAAGTATAGTCCCTTCTATTCCCGATGACATCGCATCAAACAGTAAAATCAATATACCCAGTATGACTAATAATGCACCAGATAATGTGAATATTATGCCATCAGATTCGTGTCTTGGCACCGTTTTTCCGGATGCTGGACTCGAATTTCCAAGTTTAAATTTCAACCCTGTTGATCCCTCCAATGCTAATGATTACGCAAACTTGAGGCTAGACAACACTTCTGCTCCGAGAAAAAAGAAGGATAAGTCTAAAAAACATAAGAAGAAGGATAAAAACAAATCGCTTTCAGTCGATGATCATCCTACTTTCGCATCGAACTTTTCCATGCAAAATTCTACACCACACTATTCCGATGGTTTCCTCAATTACCTCAACCCAAATCCAGGTGCTTATTTGCAATCTCAATCGGACCAATCTCAGCATCAGAATCTTCCCAATCAAGTTGATCAATCTATGACATCTCTTGCTGTGAACCAGGTAAGTTTTCTTTCCATTTCTTCCCTAAATTAGATTCTCACAAAAGCCAATTCTTGTTTCCTAATTCCACTCATTTGTTTCCTAGACGAGTCAAGTTCCTCAAACTCCTGAATCTTTGCTTCAACCACCTCTTCAAATGCCATCCAATGAATCCTCTGTCTCACCGAATCTCTCGAATGCCACTCCTCAACTTCATAGTCAGCCATTGCAATCTCAACCGTCCTTATTGGGACCTACCAATATTGTTCCTCGAACTTCTCCTTGTTTTGATACTAGCTCTCTTGCTTTGAGTGCTGACATGATGAATGGAACTCTTGAAAATCAAATTCCTGACCCTCAGACAACTCAGATATCTCCTCAGACCACTACTAATCCTCTACCATCGTGCGAATTCCAGAAGAAATCACAAGAATCTCTGGTTATACCTCACACTAGTACAGGACAAATAGATCCCATTGATGATGCAAAATTTGCAGATTTGGAAGATGATCTCAAATTTCTCACCGAAGGTTCTAGCGTTGAGGATTGTGATCCATCTAAGTCGAAAACTAATGAGATCAGCTCTCAAGCAGAACCTCAACTGATTGCTGAATCTCATGATTTATCAGTATCTGATCCCTCCTCGGCAACCGTTGCAGAATCTTCGAGTTTCAGATCCAGTTCTAATCCTCAAAATAATTGTGATTCAGTACTTTCTTCGAAAAGTATCAGTGGTTCCTTAGATGATCTAACTCCTTCTCTGGTGTCTCCTAATAAACTCACTCCAGACGAGGAAGTTTTACCTCAAACCACATCCGTAACTGTATCAACAGAGACGGGATCAGAATTGGAAAGGATCTCTCCTACAGCCACCGTTCGAAGTGCCAATGACTCGAATGATTATGAGAATAAGCGCTCCGATGAGCCAGTGATCAAGAAAAAGAAAAAATCAAAAGAATCCAAGTTAAAATTTAATGGCTCCAAAGTCACGAAAGTTTCTCATAAGTCTAATTTAAGTTCAAATGGGAAGCGAGAATCTCGACTGGACTCGAGTGTGAAGATAGTTCCTGTAAATGATGACCATGTTTTCAATAAGTCACCTCTGGGAAAGTGTGTCACCACTTGTAAGCCTTTGGAGATAACCAATTTCAGGAAGTCTTCTGAGGAAGCCAAATTTTTCAAGATGAGACCTGTGACGAATACGAACACCAACATCACAACTATTTCTCCACTCAATTCAAATTCATTAGACTCAGTATCAAAACAAGGGCTCAAGAGTAAAAAGCGAAGATCAGAAGATTCAATTGACAAGATGACGCATGATGAGTATGAATTTCCAGATAGTCCAAATCCGATATCGAGCAAGAAAGTTAAGCGAATGAACTCTGAAAATTCACGAAAGAAACCCTCAGATAAAATTCCCTCCGTTAACACATCCTCGATACCCAAAGCCAAACTCAGTTCATCTAATAAGAATAAAGTCAACAATAGTGCAAATGTTGCTTTGACCAAGCTGAATATGAATGAGAAAAGTGATGTGGTTCTCAAACAAACAACTTCTCGACCAACTATAGCACCAAGTGACACTCGTAAGACAAAACCGGAGGAAAGTAAAATCATTAGTCAAAAGTCACCAATTCCTAAAAAGCAGCTAACTTCGACAAGTGAACGAATCATCTTAGACAGCTCAAAAAAATCGTCCATCGCTATTCAAGAAATCAAAACTCCACAGCCAACTGGAATGACTATATCCAATATTTCATCTCCTTCCACAAATAATCCTCCTGCTATCATCACGATTGATAGCAAAAAGCCAATGACTTCATCAACACCTTTCAATCCCCACAGTCAAGTGAATGTTTTATCTGTGCCTACCAATTCATCGTCACTAGTTGTCCAAAACGCTGCTCTCATAACCAATTCCACTAATACAGTTGCTACGATTGTTCCTATTTCCAACAATACTTTAAATGCCACTGTAACCATAGTAAGTCCAACTACTCTTACTACCATACCAAGCACACCTATCAAGAGCATACCCACACAGCAATCTAGTAGCAACAATCAAAGTGGGACTCCCAACACCTCACGAAGACGATCTCAAGACAAAAAAGCGCTCACAGTGCGAGAAGGCCTAATGAGAACGGGTGACTTTGTGGTTGCTCTCGAAGAGTCTACTGCTTCACTTCCAATGATTTGGAGAATAGAGGGAAAAAGTCTTTTGCAAAGATTTGAGCCCAGTGAACAAGATGGTGCAATCGTATATACCAACACATCATCGGTGAGAATTCTGACTTTTCAAAAGCTTTCTATTTCACGTAAGGATCGGTATGTTAACGAACATTCTTTTCTTGATTCAGTATTCCGCATGGAACCCGACGGTGAAGCAAAGGTATACTGGAGTAGATGTCCGTATAATGGGATGCAGTAGGACGAAGATAGTGGTCGAAAAACTAGGCTTGACCAAGAGCAGTCCTTCAAGCAATGAGTAAGACAAAAATAAACTTTATTCTGGACTCTTTTCATAATACTATTTTTATTTTGCTCAGAAACAGTGAGGTTGTAGCTGAAAAGTCCAAAACTGAGAAACCGGAAAAATCTACAAGTAATTTACAGCATCAGGCAGATTTCGAAGTTTTCATACAAACACTAATCAGTCAAGCCCTAGATCCTAACTTCATCACCGAGATAATTAAGGAAAATGGTAAGCAAGTCTGAATGGCCTCAAATGTAGACCGATCTGGTCTGGACATGTTCGATTCAACTGTGATTTTTCTTTTCAGATGAATATTTCCTTTCTCATCTACAAGCCATTGATGATTATTGCTTAAGAAAAAAGTCTCGTTTCTTCACAAAAGTGAGATGGGATGCTCAAATTGTGAAGTGTGTTGAAACTTTTCCGAATTTCATTCTCATTCCACAAAGTCAAGTCGGGGATTTGAGATGTCGAGTAGGTTTTTCTATCACGATGCTTCTCAAGATTCTTCATTAATGCTATCTCATTTTTAACAGCTTTGTCATGATAATTGGAGTTCTCAAATTCTCCACTTCAATGGTAAAACTTATGACCCAGTGACTTTGGATCTCAAAGATCCTGATCCTGTTGATCTAAAACAAACAAAATATGCAGCCTGTCAAACATGCAAAGAAAAGATTGCGGCTTTCTCCCGTCTCCACCATCAAAAATATAATTTTTTCATTAAATGCAAAGAGAAGGTAAGAGTCCTATTTCCTCAAAGCTACCCTCTTTCCATAAAACTCTTCATTTCTAATTTGATCATCATTTTTCCTACAGGTGAAAGAAATGAGAGGTGATGTAGATGAGAAAGACTCTCCAATGATTCTGGAAGAGTGTCTCAAGGATATAAAATGGATGCAATCAGTAAGTTTATTTAAATAATTTAGCCTTTGGCCCACTCATTTTTAATTTTATCCCCCTCAATTTTCACAGTTGTTCAAACAATTTGAGGAAATATGGCAATCATGCGATCGATTAAGATAACATACTTTTGGCCTCTGTAAAATAGATGTAAAGTGTTTTATAGACGAAAAATGTGCCCTAAATATATATGTTTACTAGCCTAATACAAGACGAGTTGCGTGTATTGTATTAAACTTTTTGCTGGTCTGTAAATTATGCATGTGGTTCTTATGCTTCGGTGGTTGAGCTTGTCAATTCGAAAATTTCGGTACCATTTGTTGTGAGTTTCTTAACATTAACCCATCCGAGATCTGATTCTCTCGTAGAAGTTTTGGGGACGATCATTCTGGGTCGATCACTCCTTGAAATCATTCTCTTAGAATCAATCACACTGCTAGGGCCTACCAACTGGAGATTTTTGATGTTCATATTCTCAAAATATATCCAGTTATCTATTGTTCCAGCATTTCTTAGACTGACTCGGTAGAAAAGACGATCTATGACATCAGTTCTATGTAGAGGTGGCTTTGAGAGAATATCAAAATCAACTGGACCATTGAATACCACAGGTGAGGATATAAGTTGTGGAGAGGTGATTTGAGCAAATGAAGATAGAAAGTTATTGTTGACCGTCTTAAAGACACAGTTGCCAATTTTTGCTCCATTAAGAAAACTTTTCTCTCCTCCAACGAAAACACTCTTCTCTAGTCGATGGACAGAATCTTTGGATACTTCCATAAGATTCACTCCGTTGATTTGACCTTTAACAACCAGGTTTCCCTTTACAATTACGCTTGTAGCGAATTTTTTTCGATCAAAATTCACGTTTCGAACTCGGTGTGAAATTTCATTCAAATCGATGGCTCTTCCTTGATGTCCAATTGATACTCTGGGCACATTGACGCTTCCTCGCACTTGCAGAGAATCTCGGAATACTATTGGTGATGAAATTGTCTCATCTCCACTTAAACTAACATAGCCACCCGGGAAAGGATGATTGTTAAGGTTGCCATGAATCAGGAGTGAGTCAAATTTAGCATTATTAAACCATTTTTTACCTCGAATGAATTGAGCTGTGTTTGTTGTCAAAAAGTCTCGGAATATTTCGTAACGATTGACTTTGCTGGTCATCAAATTAGCCACATAGGTCAGTGGTGATCTGATCCGAACGGTTCCTCGAATTCGAGAACTTTTGCCAATGACAGCTATTTGTCCAAATGTTTGGTTGAATAGTCGCTTGTTGAGAGTTTCAAGCCCATCTATTTTCGGCGTTCGAACGCTCTTGATCACCACAGGATGGGACAAATAATGATCTCGATTCTTGAAGAGCACTTTGTTTTTCACTTGTTCAAGGTTAATCCCGTTGATTGATCGAATGTCAAGATTTCCGGTTATATTGAGTAAATTGAAAACTATTGGAGATTCAATCACAACATTTTTTTGGTTCAAGGGTACAAGATTATCCAATTCAATACCTCTCAGACGACCTTGTGAAATAACATCTCCTCTAACCTCTAAAGCTTTGAACTTGATCGGACTTGTGATTTGGATCGGTTTTGTGAAGGTGGTGAGAATAACTTCTTTTTCAATTGAGTAACCATTGAAACGATCGGTGGCAACTGATGGAGTTGATACTGGATGGGTGAAAATTTTGTGTCCAGTGATTGACTTTTTATCCCCATAAAACACTAGATCGTCAATGTTAGGCTCCAATGTTGCTGTCTTGACTTCAATTCGATCTCTCACGGTCACATTGGACATATCAAGATCACCGACGAAATGGAGAGATCCATTGTAAAACATTGGCTTATCACGTCTCAATAGGTTTCTCATTTTGGCTCGAGTTTCGGTCAAAGTTACATTGACTTTGGATAACTTATTTTGCAATCCACCAATATAACGTGATACACCGGAATTGAGTTTCATCAGCGGTGTACCACTGGATGACATTAAATTACCTTCGATATTATCAGTCTCTAGAGCCTTAATCACAAGATTGTTGATATTTTGAGGAACTAAAATCTGAGCATTTGGTCTCACAGCTTTCTCCAGACGCTTGAGGATGAAGTTTAATTTATCATCTTGAAGCAACAATTTACGAAATATTCCTTTGGCCAGTTCATGCTTGAATGGATCATATTGGGAAGAGATACCGTTGAGAGAATGAGAAATGAACACAAAAATTAAAACAAAATAATTAATTTGAACCATTCTGACTAGAATAAATAATCGAGTAAACGTATTGATAAAATGCAAAATGAATATAAATGAAGAGACACTGTGCTTTCACCTTTCCTCAGGAAAATAATGGACATTTCTACCACAACATGGTGATATATTTTATCGTTTGATATCAATTCCATTTGCAGAGTACAAGACACCGAAAAACATCTTTCCTACTCTTTGGTACAAGACTTCCTACTCTCCATTTATACATGATTGGTTGATATAAAATAGGAAAACCTTTGCTTTCCCCTGTTGTGACCAGAATTGATGTCCTATGATTCGAACGACTCATCTTTATCAGTGGTATGTATAAGCTTCCTTGTTGCTTGAAAAGTATTGAGAATGATAAAATTAATCTGTGCTTCCTCCACAAGTTTGCTGTTTCTCACTTCGATTGGAGACTTGCTCAAAATTTGATTAGCACTCTAATACAGCCGTTTACAGTGAGATTGACCCAAACAAACTCACTCTCCTGATAAGAACTTTCATGAGCTTCCTCGAATTGCGATAAAACAATAGATTAGGAATGAAAATGGACAAAATATGAATCAGACCTAGTTTCCTATGTACATGTATATGTCCTTTACCTGTTTCTATTCCATATCTCCTGTCTGTTCGAAGGGAGCTCATGAAAGTTCTTATCAGGAGAGTGAGTTTTTTTTGTGTCAATTTCACTGTAAACGGCTGTATAGGGTGGGCCGAAATTTTCTCATCATGATAAAATTGAGTTTGAAACCGAGATTTTTTAGCCATGAGGTAGAACTTTTCGATGATTTTCATTTGTCATGATCAAAAATCTGATTGAATTCATGATTATTGGTAATACGATGATTGAATAAATTTTTTTGGTGAAATATGGTGGTCAAGAATCATCGAACAGTTCTATCTCGTGGCTATAAAATATCGGCTCCGGGCTCAATTTTATCATGACGAAAAACTTTAACTAGCACTGTGATACATGTATATTATGATACATTGTATTAATATAATGTTGATAAACAGAAACCTTATTCTTATAATTACTCTTTACTCCCTTTTCACTCTTTTCCACTGGAATACATGACGATCTGACAAAAGAATGTATGAATAAAAGGATTCTCACAAATTTTTCTGTTTCGATTGTGAATAGAATCTCATACATGTATTTCCGAAATCACGAAAATTCAAAATTCAGAAACTCTAGGGTGCAATGAGCTTAATTGTAAATTGATTGTAGAAGCATTACAATTCGTAGTTAGAGGAAGTCAAATCGAGATCGATGAACTCTCATTCAAGCGTTGGTTGTTCCATAAACTCTCGAGTGTAATAATTTCACAACGTTAAAATCGAACTGAATGAGATCAAACAAAAATTCAATCAGACAAAACCGAGAAGCAGATGTTTTCAAATGGTAATCGCTTTGTTTGTCTCGCTGAAAGGTTTCAAAATGAGCAAAACTTCTATTATTCTCGTACAAAACTTTGGAAAGCATCATCGAAATGTGCCGAACCAAAATGAGATCTCGATTTAGCGAGTGGATTGGCAGCAGCTAATACTCCTAACATATTTGTCCCTCAACGGTGCTGAGGAGGATCGAGTGGACGTTGTAGTTGGTTTGATTGTTAAGATTGAAATATATAAATTTATTTATACATATATATATATCTCTCTCGTTTCTGAAAAACTAGGCAATCTAGTGATACAATGCAATGTTTGGAGCATAAAAAATAGAAGTGTATTCCTTGAGTATCGTTCAGTGTGAGTATTATCTAGAATTGGCGAATTTTGTCGTTCCTCGAAAACCAATGAGATTATTCGATTGAAACGGTTTCAAACTAGATAAGCTCAATAAAAATTTAAACAGGTCAAATACGGAGAAGCAGATGTTGTCAAATGATAATTTCTATGGTTGTCTCCATAAAAATTTTCCAAATGAGCTGAGCTTCAATCCTTCTTGTTGAAACCGGTGCTGACTGTGCATAAATTCTCTCCAATATTCACTGTGTTTTTTCCCATAATATGGCAACTAAATCTATTTTGAGCTGTCTTGCGATCATTATGATCCTCCAAATAGTATTTATGACCAGCAGTGAAAGTGTTAGCAAAACCCACTTGAAAAGAAATGTACGCTTGGCTCAAGTAACGAGGATCCTCAATGAAATCATAAAGAGAAATGAAGTTGTCAAAAAAGAACTGGTTCAAATCCTTGGGCAATTACCTGGTATAACTCAGCAAGTCAATATTTTTCCTGGCCAAACTTCAACAATTGTTCAAATGGTGGAAGAAATGGGAGTCACTGATGAAATTGTCGATGAATTTTTGGAAGCTTTGCATGAACCAGATGACTTGGAAGATATTTTGATAGATGATTGTACTGCTGCTTTAACTAACAACAGCAACACTGGTAAAGCTATTGCCGCTATTCTAAATGGAGTTACTGATGGCGATATTATCAATGAGCTTCTAAACCCGAAAAATCAAAATAGTACTGTGAACAATGGTGATAGTGGTGAGAGTCATTCTCTTGGGCTTTCCCCTAAAAGAGATGACGAGAATAAATATGAGGATGATAGTCCATGAATAAATAGATTACGATCAGATTGATTATTTTTCAAGATCGTACAAGTTATCAGAAAATTATCATGTCTTGTTCTTGATTTTTGAAAACACAAATTTCGAAACGGGTATTGAAGAGGTTGTTTTTCAACTAAAATGCCTAATCCAATGAGTTTCTTCATTTATATGATGGGCTCTGAAGTATTATGCAGTCTTGGTAGAATTTTGAATATTCGAACGAAAAACTTATGAATGAAAAGTTTCGTTCTATGGTCGATGAATGGTTTTAAGCCAGTCAAGCTTTCACATTTGACCGGAAATCCTGGACTAACAAAGATTAGGATTTTTCTCATCTCTCCAAATTTGCAAATGGGTATGCTTCTATTACTGCTAACGAGAACTACTACATCCTGCACTATATCGATAAAAGCCTTACATGTATAGTTCCACACATTCTTCACTACGTTTGCTCGAGCAAACATTTTTGGGTTCGTGATGATCATTCAAATAATATTTTGACCCACAGTGAAAGTGTCAGCAAAGCTCGAAGAGATTGTACACTATGTTTGATTATTGAAAATTCACCATCAACTCGTGAAGGGAAGTAAATTAATACTAGACAGCTTCAGGCTCCTATGAGAACTTGTGAAGACGACTATTAGAAGAGAAAAGTAATTGTACATGTTGGCCAGAAAGTTTCTTGGCATGATAAATTTTCATTGGAAAGTAGATATTTTAGTAGTAGTTAAATGTTGAAGTCAATTTGAAAGGAGAGGAGCAAACAGAGGTACTCAATAGGAGGATGGCTTTCGCTGTTAAATGCCTAGTGTTGATGGTTAGTTTTGATATATTTCCCTTGGATATATGATATCATGAATTAACATTTATCGGAAAAATGGAAAAGTACAAAAAATGAGATAATCGATAATAAATTGCTTAATGAAGAGGTTTTTAGTACATATACATGTATACAGGTATTTCACATGAATAGATGAAAATCGCACCAGCATCCAGCAGTTTTAGATTTAAAGTACATAGTGTATTAGACTTCAAGGAGAACAGCATGGATGCAAATCTCAAATTGGAGCTCTAACACCTTCTATTCATCCGATCCAAGTGCGAGTCCATTAGCCATTGTGGTAATTTTTATCGCCACTAATAATGTAATCCCGATCGGCTTGAAGACATTTATTCATTGTCAAATCTGTTTGAATGCTTTACACTCACATTTACAACAGGAAGTGAAATCCTTATTTGATATTAGGTCGAAAGTTATTCCTATCCGAGAATCTGAAAAAAATAGATTTGTGAGGTTATCAAGAGAAAAATTCCCTTGACAGTTGGTAGACAATTAATTCCTGAGAAGATTCCAATATCGAAGAAACTGAAAATCATGAGGAAATGCTCCAATAAACTTGTGTATTTTTTCAGAGAAATTGCCCTCAATCAAGTATACTTTTATCACATGAATCAGAAATTAGCAATCAGAAACAATGAGAAAAATTGGTGTCTGTTCAACTGGCAACGGTTGCACACTTTCCCAATCCAACAAAACTTACACTTTTTCACACCAACGAATACTCATGAACCAATAAGAAGCCCATAAGCTATCCATGTGTTTGAAAATTTCAAGACTGAACAATTAACAGAATCATTAATTTATGTCTATCGTACTTTATAGATCAAGTTTTTTTCATGGTTTTACATATATGTATTCATTCTTCTACTCATATTATTTTGAAATTGTCTATCTACCATCGCCACTATTATCATCTATCTTTAAATACTTTTCATTGTCTTCCCCAAATTCCAAGAGATTTCGAGAATTTTCATTCACAAAATTTCTAAATCACAAGACAAAATATGGTGATAGATAGTAAGAACGTAGAACCAAAAATTGATTCTTTTCAATCATAGAAATTTGATAGAAGTAGAGTGATAAAGAATTGAAAATGGGTTAAAGTCTGCTGAACGTTTTTTCAGTCCGATCGATGAACTTTCATTCCCTTTGTATCTGTAAAAGTTCACTTGTGTACATCTGGTGGAAGATACTAGTCAAATTTAACGAGATCAAAGTTTTGTTGAGTAATCAGCGCTTCGCTAGCTATAAAAAGCAATGAGAATAACTTCACTAAGGCAATCCAATTGTGACCGTAAATGAACCAAAGTTATCGTTCCTCTGGTAAACTTAGTCTTTTTGCCATAATTTTCTTTCGCTTCTCAACAGTATCAATCATAATATGAGTTTCCAATTCGAATTGAGTGTACTTTTTTTAGTGATGTTCGAAATTTTTTCATCAGTGAACAGTAGAAGTGTCACCGGATTCAACTTGAATCCCTATAGCAATGTGGCTCAAAATCCAGAGAACCACAATGATCTGGCCGAAATATGGAATAAACTCATATTTGGCCAGGATGAGTTTCGAGAAGAGGGAGATGGAAAGGGTTGTTGTAAAGGCGTCCATCGTGAAGGTACGATTGAAAAAATTTCATTTGCAACTAATGAGTTGGGGGATGGAGTTTCTTCGGCAGTGGACAAGCTCACCGACACCACAGATACTGTCAATTCCAAAATAGCTTCAACTATTGATGATCTGAATTCTGAGGCCTTTAATTTTAATCCTCAAGGATATCAATATGCATCCGATTATGCCTCGTATAGTATCCAAGAAAAACTAAATCATTTCTCGAAGGGAGGAGTCAAATTTAATTCCGATTTGGCTAGTGCTGGTTGTAAATTTGCACTAAGAGTGAGTACTGGCAGTAATGCAAGTCCTTGCGATCCCGATTCTCAAATAGGTGGTGATGGTGGTGGTGGTCTTTCAATTGGTACTTTGACAGCAACAGCTAATGGCGTTGCTGGATCTGTCTCTAATGGTGAAATAAGCTTAGTTGGCGTGAATGGTGGAGTACTACCTAGTCTTCTAAATGAGGACAAAAAGTAAATCTAAAGCAAGCGCTTCTCATTAATCGGTGATGAATATTCTGCTTAAAAAACCCAGAATTAACATTTTTCGAAAGGAAAGGAGTGACAAAAGGTGATATATATGATAATAAATTGTAAAATGGAGGATTTTCCTGCATTCTTTATTATTTTTCATGACACTTGATAAAACAACCTCTGTGTTCAAAATTTCAAGGTTCCATATGAGTATACGGCCTTGAAGAGAGACAAAATCAGATTGAAATGACATAATTGCTTGGATGGAGATTGAACATTTTCCGGAGAAAATGGGAACAGTTTGATATGAATAGAGATTAATTTATTAATATATGGGACAAGTTATGTTATTCAATTTGATTTGTAGAATTCATACAAGGGCTTTTCTGTTAGCAAACTATAGAAGCAGAAAAAAGTGAATTTTTGAGACAAAAAAAGTATCAACACCAAAATTTGAAACACAGAAATCAGAATTTTACCGCCATATATCCATCCGATCTAGATGTGAACCTTGGATGATGGTCACCAAAATTCAAACTGTTAGCTGCTTGATGGATGAATTCAGATGTGAACATCAACATCTCCGTCAGGCTCAACTGGAGAAAAATTTCATCGGAAAACAACTGATATAGATAGATAATTTGCTTAATTCTGATTGAAAAGGAGCCGCTATAAAGAAATTAGTCGAATCTTGAAAATTCGAATATCGTTCAATGAGAATCGTCAAGTCTGGCATGCTTTTACATTTTAAGGGTGAATTGTCATTAGGTCAGAAAGTACCAACGATCAGGGGTTACACACAAAATCATCTGATTAAACAGAATAATTTAATCACAAGGACATTGATCTCTTGTTGGCCCTATTTTACAATCGGAAACAATTGAATTGTGTCCACAATCTATAGAGACAAATATTTTGAATACTTCGGAAGTCTTAAGATTCTCGTACTCATTTAGTAAGACTATTACATAAAATCAGGCATAGAAGTGATGAAAGGTATGTACATGAATATTTGCGATAATCCTGCTGATTATCACATATCATTCATTTATTATGAAACCATAAATTTCTTCCCGATCGTTTCTAGTCAAACAAATTTGACAATTAAAGGACAGAATCAGTGTGAAAAACTGTGCTTTTTCTAAGGATCTACATCAAAGTTGCAAAAGGTCTAGATAATTGAGAGGAAAATGATCAATCAAAATTTTGAGCAATAAATTCTATCTCAATCCCATTTTGTTCAAAGTAACGATTCCCAAAGCTTACCCGGTCCGATGTGATAAATGATATTCATAGCGCATCATTCTTTCTATTTTGAAATTGATAGAGACTTTTTCGTCTCATTCAATGCATTCTCAATTAGCTTAATCAATTGGAAGCTTTGACTCACCCAGTCCCTTACCCCCCAAATTTTATTCTTTCACTCCGAATTGTATGGATTTTAATTTGATTATGTGTTTTTGCGAGTATCCTCTATTCTAGATTTAGAATATCAGTTAGACGAGAGTAACCTTTCCCAAGTGTTCATCAAACAGTGGAAAAAAATTTTTTGAAAGACTAGCAAATCATCATTGTATCGAGGAGAATGCAAGAAATAACTACCATAGCCCTACGGTAGCCATATCAGATAAATTGTCTGATGAAGAACTGTATTTTCTTTATTTGAAAGCAGAGGAAACAGACATGTTTAATCCACCATATTCAAAGAATGGATTAACTTTAGATTGGAAAATTTTGGATAGCTCGTTCAGAGAACAATTTCGGAATCTTGAAATTGGACATCTGTTAACTTATCATGAATTGTGAGACTTTTCTGTTTCTCAGCCGATTACATGATCGTGAGGTTGCAGGAATGAAAAGAAATTATCAGATTGGTCCGGTAGAGCTTTAAGAGAATTCTCAAAGATGCTTATAAGATTATTGAAGATGTTGCACAAATAGAATGATATTCGTGTGAAGAAAAGGGATCGGGATCATTGAATATGAAATTGGTTTCAATTCGAATCAGCTCTGGGGGTGAAAGTACAAGGGATAAAGAGTTAGATTGACACGGCAATTGATATGTCAGCACCTTGTCCAACCAATTTTAAGGGAAAAAAGATTGAAAAAATTAAAAGGAAGCAAAGAAATCATCAAAAAGACAGAAATTTCTTTCGATTCTGTTGGTAGGACGTCCCAGCAGATGGGATATCGTTTTTGAGTTTCAACTTGGGTCTCGACAGTCTTAGCATTTTTGATGTTACACGATCGTGTTATAGTTTTTCTAGGAGAGCCGTTTTTGTTAGCTTCCTTATCAGAGGGCTTACCAGCCGATCTTTCCATTTAGACTGTTGATGAAAAATTTTTTTTCGCAATCGTTTTGTCGATATTAGCATCATCCACAAGTTCTTCATCCACTTCATCCATTTCTTCGTTCTCTCGTTTTCTCGTTCACTTCCACAATCAGTGTCATATTCACATCTTCACTCACTTTATCTGTCATTTTCACTTGTTCAATGAATGAGTTACAGAACTTTGACATAAGGCTACAATCTATATACATGTATAGAGAATGACTTCACTCTAGCCATAGGAGCTGCAGGAATGAACCTGACCAGGATAACTGAGCCTCCGATCAGATCTTGAGTCTTTTATTTCACAGCTTGATGAAGGTCTGATAACATAGTGAACGTATTGAATGAAATCACTTAACAGAGTATTAAGAGGTAGAGAATAGAATAGAAAACTGAATCTTCAAAACAGTCAAACTAATTCCAACAAGCCCGAGTGCCTACCCAAAGAAAGAGTCACATTCCCGGTCTTCAATAGAAATAGCTTTTCTCCCACACAAATCGCATTATATCAATAAGAAACAGCTATATAACTCCACTTGTTAATTTCTCACTCTCAATTTAGACCTTAGGTCAAATTCGCAACATACGTGGTCACTTGACTTTTTAACGAGCTTCACCCGGTCAGCCTTACTTCTAAATTTAACTTCATATATAATCAATTTTGGAAGGGAAAAAGATCTCAAAACTCTAAAGTTTTTATCAATCTGTCGAATAATCAACATTATTGAAGTGCCACAAAGCTGCTTTTGAAAGCATCTTTTATTGATTTTCCTTGATGAATAGAATGACAATGTTATTATTCTAATCAGAATCCTCTCTACTCTTTTATAGAAACTCAAGATGTGTAAGGAAAAATCATTCAATTATCAAATCGACCAAGTCATCCTCGTCATTGTCGTCTTCACGGGCACGTTTTTGAACAACTCGTTCGGTGCACACCGTTATATGCTGTTCATCAAGCTCTGATACTCCAGCTAGTGTATCGGCGATACACCTCATGTCACGAACCAGCGGCTCGATGGTGTCCAGAAACTCTTTTATCAAAGTGTCAGTCAAATGTAGATGTTCCAATCGTTTTCCTACGTGAGTTATGGCTCTCTTAGACTCTCGAAGAGGCACTTGAATATTTGGAACTTTCAGAGCGATCTGCTGTGACAGTACCTCGAGCAGCGTCAATAAAGACGAGATAGAGTGTCTCCACGCTTAAGCACAATAGAACCAGACGAAATGTTGATGAATACACAATTCGTTACTGATGAAGAAAAACTTCAACAATCTAAGATTGGATGTTGCCACAAACCTGAGATATAAAATATGGAGAATTTTTCGGCTCTCGGCTCCTTTATATGAGCGAGTTAGAGGAGGTTCTACCTATGAACTTGCCTTTTTCGGTAAATGAGGTGTTTCCAAAGCTTCCTGGCCAACTAGTGACCTGACCAACTGTTAGTTGGAACTTTCAGCAACTTTGGGACTTCTGCCATCAATATAGAAAAATGCCTCAGAGTGTTTCTCAGAGAAAATATCGAATTACAAAATAGACTGACTCATCATCTCTTAGAAATTTCTTGTATTACCAGATTGAGTAAATTTATTGGGAAGTGCTTCATTCAAGTGTCAAAATGAAACCAATCTCTGTTGTCATCCACGATGAATCTGGGACATATTACTCATCGACGAGCGTGTGGAGATTTCTAAGTAATCTGGACGAAATTGTGGACAAAAAATTCAAGCTGAAAGGATTACATTTATATCTGCAAGTATTCGCATTGGACACCATTCTGAGCTGTGAAAGTTTCCTAATGAATCCAAGTGAAGTATAGAAAAAACGTCTCATGAGTTACAAGCATATTTTAGATCATCTGGGATTCTCAATCGATGGTGATTCGGTTATATGGCCGTCCGATGAATGGTTAATAAAACAACGGTGCAGGACGTCAGATGAATGTGATCAATGTGTTGAATTGGAAACTTTCAAAAATAGCAAGAGATTGGATCCCTCCATAATGCAATTCCTTTCCGTGAGGAAATTGGATTTTAATGATTTCCGAATCTGTCCGTGCAAGACTGGCCTGAGTCTGAACGAATTCAAGGAGAGGGATTATCTTGCCACCAGAAGCTGTTCTAGAGAACAACTACCGTTTGTACCAGATACACTCAAGAAAAATCCGCTTCTCAGCCCCTCCATTTAAAAAGCAGAGGATCTTAAAATCAGAGAACCACTATTCATCAAATTGAATCTTCAAATTAGTTTCTTAACTAGAGACTATATTATATTCCTCATGAAGAAAGGATTTCCAATTAAAATGAGTTACTCAATCGACGATCAATGAATATTGTGATGGTCGAGTGAAAATCCGAAAACTATTTGAATGTAGTAAACATGAAAATTCAGTTGGTAAGGATTGTTTTCTAAATAACCCATAGATTACCTTACCGGTAATAGAGATGGATATTGAATATCCCTTTTGTGGAAAAAAGCATTCTGATCATGAACTCGTGGTATTTGTATAGAACTAATCGATAATTAAAGTCTCAACAGGAATCATGTCTTGAGAGCCTTCACTATAAATGATTTCACGGGAAATTATTTGTCAAGTGCAAGATAGATATGCCTTCAAATTCTCTAGTTTGCCGGAGCATTGGATTAATCAGTTGAAATGATTCAAGAAGCATATGAGATATAAGTTTTCTTCAAAAGAAGTGCATACGTGTAAAATTGTACAAATTCATGATAATTTTCGAGTAAAAACTGTGTTGGATAGTTTTTGAGTAAAATTTTACAACTATATAAATAAAAAATTTGTAAATTTGTGCTTATATAATATAAAGTTTCGTCGAGGTCATCATTTCTGATTTCTTTGAGAATGAGTCAATTTTAAAAATTTAAATTGACCAAAAAAAGTTCCATATAAGATTAGAGACAATATATAGTTAATTGTTGTAGATAGAAGAATATTATATAATCATTTCAAATAAAATAAACTATATGCGGTTCAGATCTTGAGGTTGATGAGAGGTTTGAGACTGTGACTGACTATTAATGAAGTAGTATGGCTGAGTGAAGTTACGATGATTTATCTGATCGATTGGTAATGAAAAGTTATGGCTTGAATCGTGACGATTGTTATTAGAGTTACTGTGATTGTGAGAGTCAATTTCACCATTGTTGTGATCTCTTTCGGTCCCTGTTGCTATCATGAGAGGAAAATTGTGATGGTGATGGTGATATTGAAGCCGATTATTGGCCGCTTGAGCTGGTCTGACAATCATATCAACTGAAGGGCAATGAGATCTAGGACCAGGCTCAGGAGTATAGGTGAATGTCAGGCCAGTAGCATAGATGATTCCATCATTACGTACTAATGAGATCTGGACTTGAGTAGGCTGACGGACCCATTCCCAGCCTTCCCGTATTTCTGAGATTTGAGGTATGACACAAAGGAGGGTTTCCTGGCACCTGGAATAAGAGAGATGAGTATTATTTCTTAATGTATGAAGCAAAATCAACAATATTTACCTGTAAAAAGTTTCTGTTTCGACGTCACCAAACCAAACTCTGAGAGCTTCTGAAAAATTTTCACCACTCAGCTCAAGCATAGCCACATCACCTCCACCATTGAGATGAAGATTATTTACCACAGGTACTGGAGTCACTGGTGTGTTTACTAAGCCCATACCTTCATAGAAGGTATACTCTGCTTTATCTGTGCTAATTATTGTCCAAGAAGCACCGTCAGTTATCAGCTCTTTGTTAGAATCTGGTGGACAGGGAGTTGCTTGAAATTGAATAATTTTCTCATGTGACAAGCAAAGATATTGTCTATCCGTATCTTTCAAGTAGAAGGCACATTTGTGTAATTGTGACACAGGATCATCAGCGCGAAGAAGAGCGTTTTGTTTATCAACTTTTCGTATTATCTAAGGAATAATCCACGAAAAATGATGTATTGGATCATTTCGAACATTTGTGTTAGAAATAGCGAGAGGAGGCATGAATGGGAAACTTGCTTACCAATCTTGGCAAAGCCATACCAGTAACTGAACAGACGAGCTTAACAGTTGCGCCATAATGTATGTACCCATCTTTCACCGTGAATTCTTCCGATTCCTCTTCATCATCCTCAACTGGGAAAGGAAGGGTGTTAACAAAAATGCTATTAAAGAGCTTTTGAAATCAAGTAGAAATTTCTGAACATGAACATCAGCTTGGATTGCAATTTAGATAAAAGAAGCGATTAACAAAGTTATCAAGAAACTTACGTAAATGAATGGTGAAAGCACCCCACTGGGAAGAGCTCGCAT
Source organism: Brevipalpus yothersi (assembly GCA_003956705.1). Taxonomy (NCBI): domain Eukaryota; kingdom Metazoa; phylum Arthropoda; class Arachnida; order Trombidiformes; family Tenuipalpidae; genus Brevipalpus; species Brevipalpus yothersi. Next base: position 72,605 of record QZCP01000021.1, on the reverse strand, counting down.
GAAAATTGTTGTTCTCGACATGTAAATATCGAGTGCTGACTGTTTGAGAACGAAGACGATTGAATAGTGCAACATTTGTTCCTGAGGCAATGCAAACTACATGTAGAAGATGGGGAAAAGAGACTCATCAATAGGCGATTCTTTGTGGACAAGTAAGGGAAGATGATGGTTTCTTACGATCTGTATTTTTGAGAGACTGCTTCTTTTTGGAGGGCTTAGATATTACTTTGATTCTTTTGGAGTTAAAAACACCCAGATCATCACCATTTGGGTAGAACATTTTCACCGAGAGCATGAAATGTTTTCGCTTATCCTGATCGCTGATATGGAGAGTTTTGGCAGCACAATAATCCTAGTAAATGATTAGCAATAATGTGAGAAAGATTAAATTAATAGATATTGCAAATATATTGTGTAAGAATTTTTCAACAGGAACATGTATCATGTTTCCTCCACAAATATCAGTACTATTGCAACTCACTTTTCCATTGAAGTCCAATTTTTGCATCTCATTAGGATTTCCAATACCAATGAAGGCACAAATTTGAGTCTTATTTTCTGGATCACCTCTACGAATCATATCTTGTTGCCTCTTTTTCCATCCATCGGACATCAAATATATACACGGCGGTGGACAAAAAAATCTTTTCTCCGATCCATACGATTTTTGAGCAACTTTCGCATGAAGTATGACTATTTTCATATCTTTCTTTTCCCGTATATACTGTCTCATGGCTTCCTTACTCAATCGATGCTCAATACGTCCTATTTGACCATTATTATTTCGATTATTATTATTATTAATGGTTGACGAATTGATCATACGACGATCACCACCACCATCCATCCTCCACCGTCCAAAGGCACACAGACCGATGGACACTTTCTCCACTCACTCTCTCTCTCTCACACACACACACACCGTACTCACAATCCACTGGAATCCACGGTCAACCGTACACTGACAGCCTTTCCAAAAAAGTTAACCACACTCACCAGTATCACTCCAACACATAAATGTGTACATAAACAAATAAATATAAAATTAATTAATTATAAAAAATAGATGAAAAATGATCTACATTTTTGTTTTTTCACATCAAACTCACTTTTTATTTTTCAAATCAAACCGCTTTGAAAATAAAATCATTTTTGAGCGCACAATTCAAATTATATACCGAAAAAATTATTCGTGCTGCTATCTATCTATTGAGAAAGGCATTTTGAATCGAGTCCTTTTAAGCATGTTTTCAGCTTTAATGAAAAATGCTCCGTTTCAATCACAATCAAACATCATCATCATGATTCATGAACATTCAATTTTCAATTATCAATCTGATTCAATTGGACAAGTGTTTGTGATATTAATTAATTGATTTACCAGTTTATATGTGTATATGTCTCGGTTGGGTTGACTGTTTTGTGGCCGGCCAGCTTTTTTGATCATCGACATCTGTATTATTTCGGTATATACACTGTGAAAAGTGTACCGAGAAAAGCAAGAGGGTTGAAGTGAGAGCATTGCCTTTCGGCTGTGAGTGTGTGTTTGTAATTCCTTTTTTTTGCATTAAATCAAAAGCAATTTTGATTTGATAATAATTATCAATTATCAGTGGAAGACAAGAAAGCTTCGATTGCTTCATTTTGTTTCGGTGTGTATGAGTGTGCTTACAATTCTTACTTTCCATCTTCTTCGGTAAAAAAAACAATTCATCATTGTTGTTATTATTGTGTGTATCTGTGTGTGCTACTTGTAGTCTCTGTGTGTGTGTCTATCTGTATTTGGTATTCAATTGGTATAAATATACATATTGACCTCCTCCTCCGGTTGTGCTCATCATAATGTCCACAAAAAATTCCTCACAGCCGTTGCCGGCCAAGGAAAACGCCTTATTCAAGAAAATATTAAAGTGCTATGAGTATAAACAGTACAAGAATTTACTTAAATTTGCCAAACAGATACTATCCAATCCTAAATTTTCAGGTAAGCTTTTTTCTCTTTCTCTATCTTTCTTTCTTCCTTCAACTTTCACTTTCTCACCGCAACAATATCACTTTCACTTTCGTATGGATCCTTGTCTTCCTTTGCTTTCCATCGCCTTCAAGCTTATGGAACATGTTGCTTTGTTTGTCCACATCACTTTTAAATTATCATGTTCAGCATGCTTTCTCTTTCTCTTCTCCCTCTCATCAATTCCTCTCTCTTTCTCCCACGCTTGGGTATTATCTTGTCTTTTTCCTACAAGATTTTTGTTTTTTCCTCTCTCTTTCACCATTAATCTCATTTATCTGATCATCTTGTTATCTCTTACCAGAACATGGGGAAACCTTGGCTATGAAAGGAGTCACTCTCAATTGTTTAGGTAGAAAGGAAGAAGCTTACGAATATGTCCGTCGAGGATTACGAAATGATCTCACATCTCATGTTTGCTGGCATGTCTACGGGTTACTCCAAAGAAGTGATCATAAATACGATGAATCAATCAAGTGCTATCGCAATGCGCTCAAATGGGATAAGGACAATATACAAATCTTAAAAGATTTGAGTTTGGCACAAATTCAAATGAGGGACCTGGAGGGCTATCGTGATACTAGATACCAACTATTTCATCTTAAACCAACTCAAAGATTGTACTGGATTGGTTATGCAATGTCTTATCATCTCTTGGAAGACTATGAGATGGCTGCTAACATTCTGGAAGAATTTCGTAAAACCACTTCCAGCGCTCAGAACAAGGCCATTCATCGAATGAACAACTCTAAAACTCCTGTGATCGATTATGAACACTCTGAACTCATACTCTACCAAGTGATGGTATACAAAGAGGGAGGATTCTATGCCGAAGCACTTGAACATTTAAACAAGTATGGTGATACCGAAGTCTGTGACAAGCTAGCCGTTTACGAATATAAAGCTGAACTGCTTCTCCTGTTGGGGCGAAAGGGTGAAGCTTCTACTTTGATCAGAGAACATCTGATCGATCGGAATCCTGAGAATCTTCAATACTATAGACAACTTGAGGAAGCAGTTGGGCTTATGGAGGCTCCAGAAGAAGCAAAAGTGAAATTCTATCAAGAATTCCAAAGATTATATCCTAAATCTCAGATGCCTTTTCGAATGCCTCTGAACTTTATCGCTGACCCGAATAGATTCAAGGAACAGATTGAACCATATTTGAAACGAGGATTACGGAGAGGTCATCCTGCCCTCTTCAGAGATTTGAGAAGTTTGTATGATAAGAAACTTTTCACTAGTGATAAGAATCAACTTCCTATGAAAGTTCAAGTGATCCAAGATTTATTAACCCAATATCATGACAATTTGCGAGATTTCGAAAGCTTTGAAGCTGACAAGAGCAAACAGACCCTTGAAGATGCAACAACCATACTATGGGTCAACTATTTCTTAGCTCAACACTATGACTACCTCGGGGATTACGATAAAGCTTTGTCATACGTAAACGAGGCTCTGGCTCATACACCGACATTAATCGAGTTGTATTTGGTTAAAGGAAAGATTAATAAGCATGCTGGCAATATGGAGGAAGCTGTATTGTGTGTAGAAGAAGCTCAAAGTTTGGACACTGCGGATCGCTATCTGAACTCCAAGTGTGCAAAATATTTATTGCAGGCCAATCGAATTCGAGAAGCTGAAGAAATGTGTTCCAAGTTCACACGAGAAGGTGTCAGTGCTAGTGACAATCTGAATGAGATGCAGTGTATGTGGTTTCAGAATGAAGCGGCTCGTGCCTACCAAAGACTCGAAAATTATGGGGAAGCTCTGAAGAAGTGTCATGAAATTGATCGCCATTTCGCTGAAATAACTGAAGACCAATTTGATTTTCATACTTATTGTATGAGAAAGATGACCCTTCGATCATATGTTGGTCTTTTGAGGCTCGAAGATGTGTTAAAGTCTCATCCATTCTATTTTTCAGCCGCCAAAACAGCCATCGAGGTTTACCTTAGACTGTACGATAAGCCTTTGACGGATAATGACGTATCTGAAAACATCAATCCTGAAGGAATAAGTGCCTCTGAATACAAAAAGATGCTAAGCAAACAACGTAAAGCCAAGAAGAAGGCTGCAGCCAATCAAAAGAAGCTAGATACAATCCTAACTAGTTCAGGTAATTATCTGCCCTGCATACACATATAAATTGGATGATTATAAGTAGTGATTTCTTTCAACTAATTTACATTATATTTTTTCAGCCTCTCATGACCAAACCAATTCCAACTCCAGTCACCCGAATACGAACACAAATAATCCTCAAACACATAATCTCCATAACAACGTTGGACAGGGTCAAAATCAAACCAACTCTACTGAAACTAAATCAACATCGGGTACCAATAATGATAAGGGCGACTGTTGCACGACCGGCGCTGAGAAGCTGATACCTAGTAAATTGGAGAGAACCGAAAATCCTCTAGAAGAAGCTTTCAAGTTTTTACGACCTCTCCAAATTCTTGCGAAAGATCGACTTGACACTCATTTAATGGCATTCGAATTGTACTATCGGCGAGGTAAAGTGTTACTAATGTTGCAAAGTTTGAAAAGAGCTGTGAGAATTGATGCAAATCATCCGGTTGTGCAGAGACAATTAGTTCTGTTTTATGATTTTGTGCTATCAATCAAAGATAAGATGGCCACTCCAATTTTCGAAGTAATTAAGATGGAAATGAATCGAGTACTTGGTATAACCCTAGAAAAATATTCATCTGCCTCACAGCTCAATCAAGAGTACTTTGAAGCTCATAAAATGAATAAATGAATGATGTTAATGAATAACTGGCCGAATGTTGTTACAAAATTTTTCCCGAATTTCTCAAATCAATTTAATCTTCTAAATCTGGTAAGGGCTCATCATCGGAATCTTTTTCATCACCCTCCATGTCACCTCCCATGTCGCCCATGTTACCTGGAAAAAATAAACAGATAAGACGATAAAAATTGAGATTAGAAAAATTGACTCAGATAGAGGTTTCAAGAAACACTTTCGCAAGAAAGTGTAAAGACAAATGACCGGTAAAATTTTCTCACCTTGATCGAAGCCACCCATTTGTTTCATAATTTCCTCGAAACCTCCCATCGAGCCACCGGGTGCCCCAGGGAAGCCACCGGGACCAGGACCGGCACCTCCTTCATCTTCGGAATCATCTTCATCCTTCCATTTGTTGAAATCGATTTTCAACCAGTGGGGCTTCAGATCACCAGACAGAAGTTTCTTCCAAAAAGGTCCCTTGTCATCGGCTTTGACAAGTTCAAATTCCAATCCACGTCCGTGTACATTATACTTGGAATCATCTGGTTTGATTTCACCAAAAAGCTTCATATCTGATTCGTAATGCCGGCCATCGCCTCCTTTACCACTGGAGGGGAAGGAAGTAGATAGAAAGTGAGGGAGGGAGGGAAGGAAAGAGGGAGAGAGAGAAAAAAACGTTGTTAATAACAGAAGGGTTGAATTGAAGGTTCAAAGTCTTGAGTAATACACACACAGACACACCAAAGTAATGGCAAGGGGGGAAGAGAGAGAGAGATACCTTTTCTTAGAAGGAGGAGAAAAGAGGATTTTATAATCGAGTCTCAAGTTCGAAATTGCTTTCCATGCTTATATTATCAAGATATGAGAGTGGTAATATTTCAACAATTATGATTGATTAAATGATAAGAGCTTACCTGAAATGCAAACTTTGTTTGTCCATTTTAACTGTTGGTTCTTTACAATCTTCTACAGCAATCTTAACAAAGACCACATCTTTACGCTGAGCCCAATAGACGAGGGGAGAAACGGGCCTGTTTGGTAACGATACAGGGATACAAAGATACAAATGAAATTAAAGTCAGTGACAGTCATCAAAAATAATGGCCAGCACAGCCATTGGTCCAAAATTATATTCATCAATCGGATAGAATTATGATGCAGCATGATATTTCATATGATAAATGGGGGAAAAGTGTGAGGAAGCCGAAAAAATGACACCACACACACACACACATTGAGAAGCACGATTGAAGATCGTGAAAAGCATGCTTCCTTCTACTCGGCCGCAACACAAGTAATGTTCTCATTGACATTCCATCAACAATACCATACGGGACATTACTTACTTTTCTGAAGTCATGTTCAAAATGGAATATGTTCACTAATTTAATTACAGGGACGTATAAAAAGGTACAATACACTAATTGTCGAGAGAGAACAGTAAGCAAATCTTGGTTCACTTTGAAACACGCCAAAAAGATAAGAAAAATTAACATGCACAATACATATCAACCTGAAACGCATGAACACACACACATTGCCTTTGCTTTTGCAACCTCTCTTCAACATGCCCTCTACATTGCCTTATGTATTAGACGAGCGCCCTCAACTATCCAGTGAATCAAATTGATTCACATTGATTAAAGTTTAATCATTAAACGATATGGTCGATAATTAATTGGGATAAGATGGGAGAGATTGAAAAGAATTTTCATCTATTCAGCGAAAATTTTTCTAATTATAATGAGAGGTTTAAAATCAACGCTTGGGTATTGGAACTGAATGGATTAACATTGTAAGTGGTAGACAAAACTTGGAGAATATTCTTGTAAGTTTTTTTCCCCTCGAATATTCTTGTACAACTCGAATCTCGAGATTTTATGAGATAGAGAGAATGACGATTAACAAATGTGTGTTAGTGTGTGTGATAAGATGATGAGTGAAAGAAAAAGCACACACATCCAAGTACTTGATGGGGGCCCCAGCTTTTGATTTAATTATCAGTGGCTCGATAGGATTAAAGATATTCGATTCGATTAATCGGAGTATTGCCCTCAGTATTGTCTCCCTCTAGAATGGATGAAACTTCGGAGAGTAAACTTTCCCAAGTCCATGGGATGTCTTCTTCGACAAGCAAATCTTCACTGATCAATCTTGAACTTAGTATGGAAATATCTATTCCATTGATTTCAGAGAATGCTCTCCTCTTGGTTATTTCAGTTCCTAAATCTTTCAAATTCACCAATGTATTGACCACTACGTTGGGTGCTTCGACATTTTCATTGCTATCAATGTCAGATATATCCGGTATAAATGGTATCGTCTCATTACCAATCGATTCGACTTCTCGAAGAGTTCTGGTGGTAGAACTTTTCTCTTCAAAAATACGAGAGCTTGCCATAGATTGTTTTCTCAACATTTGAGAGCTTGACTCAAAGGTCTGAGGATTTTGAATGAATATTTTCGATCAATTTATGCCTAAAGAGATTCTGAGATGATAATCTTCTCACCTGATCACTATTTGAAGCACCAAAGATGTTATCGAGAGAAGTCTCTTCATTCTCTAGTCCAGATCTTGTACCAAAATCCGAATTTTTTCGTCGATAGCCTGTATCTCGGCTAGAATGAGATGGAAGAGTCAGTGTTTCTAGATCTAAATCTAGTATATCATCTTCTGAAGCCATGGGAAAAGGTTGAAAATCCTGACAACAATCATGGACACTTGACTGTCGAGTAAAAACTTTGCATAGAATCGATGAATAGTGGTTATTGAAGTAGAACAAATTGTTTCAATCATAGCAACCGAGTAACCGAGCAACGATACCGAAGAAGAAGACAGAGAGAGAAATGTTTCACAATCGTTGATTAGTGGATATTATTTCGAAAGAAATTCATAATACTTGATAAATTTTTCGAATGAAAAGAATCATCTAATAAATATATACTATGAACATATATAAGTAGCTTGTTGATATGGAGGCACATGAAACAGTAGAAGACAGGTGAAAAATGATCAAAAATCGACAAACGTATGAAATTCTGGAGGTAAGGATATACCGTGTTGGGAAGCGTACCTCTTTAATCCATCAAATTTTTCCTTAATATCTTCAATCTCTTGTCTCAAAAGAAAAACATTCTCCTTTGTACGCATAACATCATCTTCGATCACTGTCTTGTCACCTTCCAGGCCACCTTTAACTTCCAAACGCTTATTTCGACACGATGCAGCATAACCACGATTCTTTAAAGTTCGTCTCCGTTGTTTCATACGAATGATCTCCTGTTTACTGAGACCAGAATTTTTCAATTGACGATTAAGCTCTCGCACAGATAGTGACACCAAATCATCATCAGAAATAATATTATTGGAACTATCCATTCTGTCATCACCACCGATCAGATCATCCTCCGAGGAGATACTCATCTTCTCTGAGGAACACTTCCTTCTTGCACGATTCACCTCCTTACTTTTCATTCTCTCACCCAAACTCGCTGATATTTGGTGAGAATAGTAATCAGTAATTGTAGAAGCAGTTGTTGTAACAGTAGCTGCTGTAGTGGTTAATTTAGTGGCAGGCAGTAGTAGTAGTTGCAGGGGTCAACAAGATAGAATAGTCTGAAAAAGGCCCGAGTCCAAATGAACTCTCCAAACAGTGAGCCTAACTAACAGTAGCAAACTGCTACTCTCGCTGAATCACGATTTCTTGCAAAACGGCAACAATGAGTCAGCATTTATTCATGGGACTCCATGATTGTTTCCACAGTTTACTTATACAGGTGAATTAACCATGCTTTGGGTGAGAAAGTTTCACTGCTTGAAGATCATCTGAAATGAAAATTTTTGGTTGAAAAAAGTACGTGAAAGGGCAATTTTTTTCCGGGTGATTAAAAGATCAGCTCTAAGGTCAAGATGTGATGTTGAAGGCAAATCTTATGTTTGTCGTTCTGCTCGCTCCGAAAGCGAGCCAATTTAATGAAAGGAAGAACTGATTTAATTTAATCTATCTAACATTCCTCTCTCTCTGATTTGATTAAGACTTAGGTCTAGCTATATGTTTGCGGTAAAATCAACAGTTAAATTAATCGCGATATAAATTCTAATGAATAGCTAGGATTGAATGATTCAACGAGAAGGCTGCTGCTGTTAAAATGGTAATCACATCAAATGTGTATTAGCTTCATTATTTGCAGAAATTAGAACTCACCTCATGTCATCCATATTGTGAATGTTAAAAGATGGTATCAACAACAGATTACAAATTGTTCACAATCAATTTAACACTTGTCCCTGACCAGATATATATATATCAAAGTATGGTTACCAAACACTCATCACTCGACAAGCAAATGTGAGCTGTCTCAGCTGTGTGTGTTTGCATCACGAAATTGAATGTTTAAAGTTCAACATGTAAACACAAGTCTGTTTCGCTTCTTTCGGCTACCTTTGAGCCTGATTTTTTTCACTTTCTGTCAAGTTTTAAGCATCCACAAGTTAGCGAACACAATTTGTTGATTAAAATTTAACATCTGAAACTTCGATCTGTTCCCAAGCTGTAGCACAGACTGTATGAGCAATTGTGATCTTTGTTAATTTTTTTCTCGTTCAAGTGTTCAACAACACTCGTTGCTAGAATGCTAAGCATCGAATTTTTATTTGATAGATTTTTTTGAACACCATTCAATTTTGAAATCATTTTATAGCCAATTATTGTCATTAGATCGTTAGAACAAAACACTGGTTCCATTTCATTCCAATCCGTAGGATCCTATTGTTGGCCAATATGTACAAGTTTTTCGAACTACAATCTACGAATCATAGCCACATCATACAGTTCGAACGATCGAAGTAGCTGATGATGATAGAGGTCAATGAATTCAAGGGACGCTGATCTTCGAGGTCTTTTGACAAGTCGATTTGGTCGTAAGACTGTAGGATTGTTTTGTCTAACCATCAGAAGAAGTGAGAGCATATTGAGCAAGAAAATTAGGGCCAAAGGTAAGAATAGGGCTCCTAGTAGGAATGGAAAGAGAACGGCAAATAATACGGGCCAAATTAAATAATTGTAATCTTGCTTTTTCTGTGGAACTGGTGCCTGAGGAAAAGGAACTGGCAAATATTCAGTTAAGCTAGTCTTTTTGCGTGGCGATTGTCGATTAGAACTTGGACTATGGTGTCGATGAGGTGTGTAATGATGATGTATATCAACCGGTGGATGTCGATGGTGATGATGGTGAGGAGAGTGATGAGAATGATGATGAGAATGAGGATGATGATCTCGTTGATCATGATGATGATGAGGATGAAAATTATGATCTGGTTCTTGTGGAAAGATTGGCGGTTGAATGTGAAAATTTGTTGGATTAAATTGGGGAGGTAGATTGTTGGAAAAAAATTGGCTTCGTAAATTATCCAACACAGGTGAGGGACCTTGTTGAGCGAAAGGATTCACTTCATTCGGTAGTTCATTTGAGTCAGGAATTTCAGCTATAAAATCAGCTACAACAATTGGCACATCTTCACTGGAGGCTGATGAGAAGGGAAATTCTCGGTGAATTTTTTTCCTCACAGAATGCCGTTCAAAAACCCTCTGATTTGTAGCATCACAAGAGATGATGATAGTATAACTGAAAAGGAGGACCAACAGAATTCTCATAACTCATTGGAATTTATTTGATCAATCGTGGTATCGAACAGATTTTGAAAACTGACAAACTTCAGGAATTCTTGAAAATGTGGGAGAACCACAACTTCCTGACAACTAGTGATTTGTTAACCCAGTCATCGTTTGATTAATTCCCTTCTAGCACCAAAATGGACAAGTTGAAAAAGGTGTTCAAGTTTACACTTGTTCATCTTGAATCTTTACAACAGAGTGCTTATGAATTTTTCATCGCATGAAAGATGATCTGTAACCTCTCTTCCTCATCAATCTTATTTGAACAAAGAGAGTAACCATGTTGAAAAGAATTGCCCAACGTTTCTTATTTCAGTAACAAAAAGTTTCTTCCTGACCCAATGAAAATACTGCTGGAATGAATCGAAGCACGAATCATTCTCGATCTTTGAAATCGATTATTCACGCAGTTTCAGAATTCCGGTGATCATGAAAGAGAGTTACACTGGGAAAGCTTCTAGAGGATTAAAATTTGTGTGTACAAAAAAAAATTTATGAATGAATCTTAAATCACTCGTTTTTCAGGTATGAAATCTTTTGACCGCAAAGATATGGACAGCAGCATAACCGGCAGATTATTCAATGAGCGTAAAAAAAGTTCAAGTGGTGATTTGAATAGAATAGAGGGAGAGAAACAAGATTACGAATTAAAATGCCGGCTCGATTAGAAAATAATAGAATTAATGCTTTGATTTTTATTTGTCTGAGCCCGGATTAAGGGGTCATGTTAGCTTTTCTAGATTTATTGAGTCAGAGGAAGAAGAAGAGAAAAATAAATTAATCATGAGGTAACACTATTTTAATGAATTTTGATTCATTTATCAGGAACAGAAAAGAGGGAGAAAGAAATGGGATCATACCAAATAAGAAGTCATTTGTCCAATCTCAAAAAGTGAGAATTGATTCCAATTGATTAGGAGTGAAAGTAGAATAAGAGCATCATGGCTAATATCTATGAAAAAAGTTTCGTGCTCTATCACCTTCATTACAAATTATAATATATTTAAGATAACTTGTAGACACATTTTGTGAGTGGATGATTCTGGAAAAGAATTCGAGTTTTTGTTTTTTTTGATCAAGTGCTTTATAATATGCACAACAACTAACCAAACCTTAAATATGAATAATCTATAAAATAAATCAATAATAATCATGTATATATATCAAGCACTATCCCTTGCCAAAATGAGTTCATAATGTAAAATCATTTTTATCAAGATTTTCATCACATTGTACTAGAAAGTAATGGACAAAATTTTCATGCAAAAGAGGTAGATGAGTGGTTCGGAAAGAATTTTAATTATTTCTCCGCCTTCGTTTCCATAGGATGGATGAAGATGCTCCAGTCAGCGAATTATAAGAGGACGATGGTGTCGGTGGTATGGAAGCAAAAGGATTACTTGGGATTGGTATCGAAGGGGTATATTTGTTCTGACAGGAAAGTGGTTCACATTCGGAGTAGAAAGGTGAAAGAGGTTTGGATAGGCCTTTGTTTGATCGAGATATGAATTCATAAAAATCAGATTGTTCATCGTCAGCTTCAGCGAAATGATCCGAGTCACAATTGGACTCGGAAAGGGATGAAGAATCACAGCTAGGAGAATCACAGTCCATCTGATCATTTGGTCCACCTGTTTTGGACTCCTCAGAATGGCTTATTCCACTGGGTGGAACATTAATGTCATCAGTACAGATAGAGTTGGAGTGATTGGCTGGATTGGCACTTCGCTTTCGCTTACCAAAGTATTGAGCAAACGAATTTTGTCCCAAAAACAGTTGACCGAATGTCCTCTCTTCCTTGACCTCTTTCTTCTTTCGACTCTTCTTCCCTCGATGTCTTCTTGAAAGACTTGAAAGATTACTGCAATTGAAATCACCAAATAAGCGGGGCACATTACGCATTCCATCGGCTCCAAGACCACCAATAGCTCCTCTCTGATTACCAGTCAAGCCATCTTGCTTCTCGGTGTCATCAGATTCTGAGTCACTCAAAATAAGCTTTTTGGATAGCAAAATGGAGGCAGATCGAAGTACAGGCTTGAAAGATTTACTTTTGCCACTGGAAGATGTGGACTTAATCTTTAATTCATTGGATTGATGTGAATTTGATACACCACAATTAAGGCTACCACATTTTGGATTATCCTTGGAGCTTTGCTGTGAAAGTAGTCGACGTGATGAACATTCACCTGTACCAGGGATGTGTCCTGCAGAATTAGATGTTGTGGCTGATGAAGAGGTGAGACGAGCGGGGAAGTGGGAATCATGCTTGAGTCCAAGATCACTTATTCGATCCATGTCGATCATGGCATAGCTTAAGTCGTTGACCAGCTGATCCATGATTTTCAATGGCAGGATCCTGGAAGATGAGCTTGACTGACAAATGTAGCAGTAAATTCAATGATCACAGTGGACAATTTTGAGACGAATGGTGTACCACAAACAACTGCAAAAGGTAGAGGATGGTTAATAAATTGAATTAAATGAGAATAACTCTTTATCAACAGGAAACCATGTAACTTTTTTACCCAAAAGAGAGAGAGAGAGAGAGAAGGAAGAGCAAATACTCAAAGCTGCTAGTTTCTATAATGACCGACTCACCAGCGGCGCTGAGGATGCTATAATATATATTTTTTTCATGAAATTAGAATTAGAATTTTCGTTCGAATGATACTTTTAGACTCAAGCTAAGGCCTAAGAGGCATTTTTTGACCCAAATATTCCCTGTCAGAGAATATGATCGCATAAAATTTCCATCTATCACTACAGAAAGCTAAGTCATGAGATGAACGACTGTCTTGTCACCGAAATATCTTCTCTTTTCGTTTTGGGGGAAGAATTTTTCTGAAACAATATCAAGACGAATGTCTCTCGCTGAGATTTGAGCGGAATTGACTCGTTCAATAATTGATGAAGTGAAATTTTGACAATACCTAAACCTGTTGATCAATAGCGAGAGAATCAGGATCAGAATCTATTGAGCCTCTTGCCCCAACACCGTGAACGAAAAAATGGAGAAAAGTTACTTGGTTACATCTTCACGTCGTCAGAATTTCTTGAGCTGGAAACATTTGGTTCATTTCAGTGAGCTCAAAATTCAATTCTCATGCAATTCCAAAAACGGTCATTCCAGATAGTATGAATTTCTATCGACATTTGATAGTATCAAAAGTCTTAGAAGGATAGTGAGATCGGGCTTGTCATTGGTGGGAAACTAATAATAACATGGACAATGGGTTATCATCGACTAACATAACTAACATAACTTTTCTTACTTCTCATTCTCTACAAAAATTGCTTTACTTGAAGGGTGTGGTGGCTTGAGTAGAGGTCAACAAGGTAGGATAGCAGCCCAAATCCAAACGAGCCCTCCAAACAGTGAGCCAAATCACAAACTAACTACTTCCGCTGAATCACGATTTATTGTTAAACGACGAGTGATGAGTCAGCACTTGTTAGTTGATATTATGATTCGAATGAATGTACAAACTCGACTTGTGTCTACCAATTGACTTTGCATTACAAAAAGTTACTTGAAAATCATTATCTGAAAAGAAAACAGAAACTTAATCGTTCAAAAATCCATGTGAGATGAAGCATGTTGATGAATTCATCAGATAGAAAAGTTCTCTTCCTTTCTCTTTCAGTTAATCTACTTATTAAGTATGCAAATTCCCACAATGTTAGAGCAAATCTTAGTTATCCCAAGTAAAGTATCAAAACAATACATATCTAAAATAAATTCAATTGAGCTCTGAACAAGGAATCAAATTAACCGGTAAAATCGATTCATGATAAAAAAAACATACCTGATAGAAAGTAATTATTACTTGGTAATAGATAAACTTTGGAATTTCTCAACGTGAAATGCCCACTTTACATAGCTTTTCAAGAGTTCACCTCACATCATCAATACTTGAAACAAAGAAAGAGGTAAAATATGAAAACAATTAACTAAAATAATTCAATTCACCATCAAATTAATCATTTCATCTTTTGTATCAATTGTGTAATGGACACACACATAAACAACGTCATCTGAGTTGCTTCAGCTGTGTATGTGTGTGTATGTGTTCATGCATCACGAGGTTGAACATTCAAGAATGTGTATAACATGTAAACAAGAGCCACACTTTTATTATTATATTTTCAACTGATTTTTTGTTTTTGCCTAATTTGCCTTAATTTAAATTGATTGTATGAAAGTGTTATCATTGTGGAGTGATGTCCTGTTGATTGAGGAACTATTCTTTTCTGATGAAGTGATGAAGTCATTTTTTCAGTGTTGAAGACACCGGTTGAGGAATTGTTTTCTCTCTCTCTGCATGTGTGTGTCCAGTTATACTTGTGACGATGGATATTCTGATTGATTGGTTGGCCGATGGCAAGTCAACCAAGGATGTTGGCTCATTAATTGATCGATTCTCTCATGAAATCGCTATTCTTGAAACTCAAATTCGAGCTCAATTGAAACTTAAACAAAATGAAAAGTATCCACAAGTGTTGAAAGATTTTTCACACTTTCTTGGTGAAACCAATTCAACCCTATCGGACATCGATGTGAGAATACGGTCGATAGAGGAGGAATCGTTACAGAAAATTAATCAATTACGAGATTTGCTATTCTTGAAAAATGAACAATTTGAGCGAGCCAAAGCCAAAAAGGAAGCTCAAGAGAAAGCAATCGAACAAGTGAAAGAAGAGGAAGAGGAAATTTCTGATAGCTTGGAATTTTTGAATGCTGAACTTTTATCCGATGAATTGATTGCTAATTATCAAACAATGGACAAATTGGCAAGACACTATTTGGTTGAAGCAAGATCTCTCATGAAGCAAGATTTATTTCCAACAATAGATGTTGGAACTGGTGACACATTGCTCGATCAATCGTCTACTGATTCAACCATGGACCAGCATCTTTTCTCCTTTCCAAAATGCAAAATTAGTGAATCAATTTATAACTTGGTTAAACTTATGCAAAAAATTCTCACAGAAGTCACCCAAAGTAGTGACAGTGAAAAGTATATCTTGTTCCAAGCTACCAGAAATATTGGCGAGCTTTATCTTTTAAGTTTACAAACTGTTCATCAGTCATTGGTAAAAGAGTATCATCAGTACTCTGCTATCTGCCACAACAATTGTATGTATGTTGCCCATCATTTCATGACCTTTTCGACCATTTATGGATTCAATGGAGATGAAAAACATGTGGCAACTTTTATCGATATGGTTCCAGCTCTCAAGGAAGCTGCTTATAATTGCATTCAAGAAAGATTAAGAAAAGATAGACAAATTATTTTGGATCTTGTAAGAGATCCGACTATTGGGGATTCAATTAGCTCGGGAATTTTCGAAGGAAATCGAAGTAAATCACTTGTTCCTCTGGAAAAGGCTCTGAAGATGTCTATTTCACATATAAAAACTGTGAAAGAGGCTTGGTTTAATATACTTCCTCATTCGGTTTGCAATAAACTCATAGCAGCATTGGTCAATTATCTCATTTCTGGTATCGTAGATACGTTTGTTAAGTTAGAAGACATCTCTGCTGATGCATCCAACAATTTAGAGCGAATTTTTGAGCAGCTAACTTCTGATATCGAAAATCTTATGAAGGATTTTCATCTTCAAAATCATGCAGTTATCTCAAGATGGCTACAGTTTAAAGAACTCCGAATTATTTTACAGGTAAGATTATCATGAGTCTCATTCTACTTCTAGAATTAATGCTACTCTATTCTCAAACATTTTAGGCGAGTTTGAAAGATATTGTCGATAGGTGGGCAGAGGGACATGGTCCACTAGCGGAGGCTTTTTCTGCGGAGAACGTCAAAAGTTTGATACGATCGCTTTTTCAAAATACACAGCACCGATCAAGTGCTCTTTCCAGAATAAAATGAAAGTCTATTTTACATGATTCATTTCACCTCTCAATTCTGTTTCTGTTTCAGTGAAAACATCAATCATCGAGCATGTTGTTGAGGGGATGAGCCTATTCATACACTCATAAGATGTTGCCAGCTCTTTGAAATATATATATATATATCATGATGAGAATAAGACTTCTGAAGAGCTTGAAAAAGGGTTCACAATCTAGTCAGGAGGCCTTAGTGTTGGTGAAACGCTTTGATCCAATGGTGATACTCAAATCCATACCGTATCACAAAGGTGCAGAACCAATTCGAATAATGCTTAAACGAGCAATGGATTAGATAAGCAGTTTACTAGATTCAGTTTCAAAGCTATCTGAATCATATTTAAATCCTCTACACTTTCAAATGATCAGAAACATACAATGATTATGATCAAGAACAAAAATCTATAAACGCCGTGATTCTCTTCCTCGGGTACCTGGATCTGGGCTGATACCGTAGCTACGCCATCGATCACCCCAGATAGTCGTTCCCTGTTGTCCTCTGGGATAATCATAGAACCATGTTGAATCCATATTATCAGTTCTTGCATGCAAAGCTCTAGCAGAAGCCACCAAAGGCCCCATCCAAAAACCGTAGTTGACTGCTTTGGCCATTGATCGATCTGTTAATGGAGATCAGATGTTACGAGGTGATTTTCAATGGAACGAGGTAGATTTACACTCACATCTTAGACCCCAGAAAGCAGTTATCGCATAGCCACCAATGAGATAGTTCCAAAAATCATCCTTCATTCTCAATCGTGCCAATCCATAGATGGCCATTGTACCAGTTACAGCAGTTCCCACTATAGAATGGAAAGAACACCGAAGATTGAAACTCTCAGAATATATTTGAACTGAAACTCACCTGATAGTGCAACAGCATCACAAAACGGTAAGATTGCTTGTGAAGTATATTTTGGTGTCATCATGGTCATTACTCTGTATCCTCCATGTAAACAACCTGAATTTTAAAGCAATCATGAGTCAATTAATTCAGTTTATAAGGTTTCAAACGTGTAGAAAAGGTAAAATACTCACCAAACAGAAGAGAATATTTGAGAGCTAATTGCATCTTCTTATCGAAATCTTCATACGCCGGAACGTCAAACCAATGATAACCCATGATTATTGGGATCAATGGAAAGTATTCACAATCAAAATATAATCATTAAATTAGTTCTAAAATCTAAACAATTTGTTGTTGTTCTCACTACTTTCACATTGAATCAAAATATTGTTCAATATTTTGAATCTTCCTTTAAGTATCTGATACTATCTGTATGCAGAACGAAGTCTTCATGATGAGTACAAGTTTTATTCGGAACTTTCAGATTTAATTTTGAAATCTTCGTTTCGATTATTTTATAGTGAATAGATAATTTAGAAAGACAGTAGCAAGTAGAGAAGGAGAGGGGAAAGCTTTGTGATAGATTTATTTCTTTTTAATGTTTGAAGATTGTTTGGTAACAGCTCTGAGAGTTGACTCTTCAAAAGGTAAAGAAATAAGAATTGATGATCGTGGGAGTGAAAAATTTTTTTTTCCGCTTTTTGTGGCATCAAGAAAATGAATTTTTACGTGAGATCGATCATGAGGTTATTTGTAATGAACTAGGTAACAGATAAAAAAAATTCGTTTTCCATCAAATTTTTATGGATTAACAGTTTTCTATCAAAACTTAATCGTATTTTCTAATCAAAATTCTTTTGCAGCATTCTTGTCTCAATGGTAAGAAAAGTAGTCAGTTTACATTAGAAACAGCGATTTGAAAATATGAAATTGGCATTCTTTTCAAGACATTAATCCCAAAAGATTTCACGATTGGAATATCACTTTTGAACCTCAGCATTGCTACTACGTGAGTTCAAAACTTCATCGGCACACATTTGGGCCATTGCTGCTTCTTTCATGGAGAAAAGGTGAATGCAATCAGCGAGTGAGTTGGCAATTTCAATGGCTTGGTCAGTGTATTGAATTGCTTTCTTGAGATTCCCTTGCTGGCCTTCAATTGTTCCCAGCATTTCATAAGCAAACTGGCATTTATCATCGATTTTCAGAGCAGTATCTAGAAAACGAGAGGAGAATCGTTAAAAATATGACCAAAAAATTCTCATGTATCAACTCACTAATTAGCTCCTTGGCCTTCTCGAAATCTAATTTTGAATTGACATGGAGAAGTGCCCGATGTACGAAAATAGAAGCGTCCTCAGGATCAGATTCTGATGCTTTTTGAAACATTTTTTCGGCTTTTTCGAATTCGAATTGCTCCATAAGTGCCTATTGTAAGAAAGTTTAATGAAAATTTCGTAATCTTTCATCCATTTTCTATTCTTACCTGTGCATAGAGTGAAAAAACTTCTGAAGAACGAGGGAAACGCTCTATCGCTTTCTCAAATTCCTCAATAATTTCTTGAACACGTTCTCGATTTTGCAGCTCAACTGCACTTCGGAATAGTACATAAAGTTTCTGAGAAACAGCAGAGGGGTAATCAGGATCAAGTTCACAACATTTTTCCAGATCTGCCAGCCCATCTTCAACTTTTCCGATAATGATGTAGAATTGAGCTCGATTGATGTATATATCTTGATTATTGGGATCAATTTCAATTGCTCTTTCAAAACATCGAAGAGCAGCATCTTTGACTTCTTCAGTCTCTTCCAAAGACTGAACTTTTATCTTTCCCAACTTGATCAATGCATTTACCTTAATATCGTTCTCAGCATTCTCCATATCAAGTATAGGCATAAGCTCGTCTGTGGCCTTCTTAATGTCGCCTTTGATATATTCAATAGTGCCTAGAGAAATGAGCAATATTAATATCAAAAATCGAATAAACTCTGATCAAGATGACTCACCTTTGAGCAATTGAATCTTTGCAGCAACACCCTCCTCTTCTTTCTTCTCTTCCAAGGACGCTAAGTAGGTTTGAAGTCCTTCCTCACTTAGCTCGATATCTTTTGGAAATGGATTACGACGATAAGATGTGAATTGGGTCTTGATGTGGAATTTAGACGGCATCTTAGGAGATTTTTTAGCAAAATATTCTTCAGCTCTAATCTTGCTCAGCTTTTTCAAAACTTGATCTGTCTCCAGAAGGGCATTTTTGTTACTGAATTTGTCCAATATGTTGACTATGGTCAAGTCATTCAAAGCTTCTGTCAGCTTGTCAAGTGCTTCGTAGGCTGTTGAAATAAAAATAAATAAATTTTCTTAGTGAAAAGGAGCATCAATTGTACAAAAACAAACCTCTTGCTCTCCTGAAAAGGGCTTTCGTATACTTTTTGTTGAGCTTAATTGCTTTTGAGCATTCTTCGATAACTTTTTCATGATTTTTCAACATTTGATAGCAGGCTGCTATATTCTGATAAAAAGTGGATAAATCGGTTACTTCTCCATTGGGACAGCAAGTTATGGCCTGAGAGTAGGCTTCAATGGCTTGCTCATAGGCACCACGACGATAGAATTGATTTCCTTGCTCTTTATAGTAAATAGCTTTCTGGTGAGGATCTGTCGGTATTGGTTTTTCCTTGGGAGTCACATTTTTTCGAGATTTATTGAGATGAGTATGCTTCTCATCTTTATCAGATGATTTTCGAAAATAGAAATAATAAGCAGCTGCTCCAACGACAATTGGTGATCCCAACAGTAAAGCAATCTGCCATTTCTCTAATCCCCCAGATTCTTCAGAGGATGAGAACATTTTCAATCCTGAATCCATGGGCATTCTTCGATTGAAAATTTGAGGAACATTCTTGGTAAGCGTGGACAAACTCATGATGCTCCTTGTCCGAATGGGTCCACTTTACAGGCCCGAATCAATTTTGAAATGAATTATTCGCTTTTGTGATATCACTCAATTCACAGTTTCACTGTTGAAAAACAACGTACACGAGAAAAAAATAATCAACTTGACGATTAAAATCTAATGATTCCATGGGAACATGGCACAAAAAAAGCATGTCCAAGAATTGGATAAGGAAAACATGTTGAGTCAATAGAATCCAAGGACACACTTGACCAATCACTTACCTAGCCACTTCAGTATTGGTGTTCAAAATCAGTGCCCAGCCAATTAACAATTACTCACATTTGGCTCAATCATTTATGATTAGTGATGATCAAAAATGTGGCAAACACTGTCCAAAATGATGACAAAAAGCACGCAGTTAATCATCAAATCATCAAGACAAACCTCTTCAACCGGTAAATGCGCAAGCACAGCTCTTCGAGAATCAATCAAAAATTTTACTCTGGGCACAATTAAATTATCTAGACAATTGTCAGCCTTAATTGTCCTGAATATTTATGGAATAATTTACCCAATGAAAGTTTGTGATTGGAAGAAAATCCAGCAAGACAAACCTTGAATTTTGTGATGAATAATATGTACTCACAACATTTGCGAAGCTTGGTTGATGAAGATTGACTCACCCACGTGTATAAACAAAAGTGAATTGCGTGCTTTTTGAGTGTAACACTGATGAGACTCGTGTTGTATTAGGTATCATTATTTTGTCCATTTTTTATGGATTTTGTTTGAATTCATCTTTCACCATCATTCTTGCATAATGATGTCCGCAAGTATCGCCGGTTTGTCGATTCCAACCGCTACTCGATTACTTGGAAGTTTTTCTGGACGATGTCTACTCGTCAAATGTTCCAATTACGGTGCAAGTTGCATCTCTCTTCAGTCTGGCCAAGTGCGTTCTTCATCGTATAATCACAGCAATCATCATCATACTTTTTCATCTAAGCAAAAAGAATATCCTGTAATCAGAAATTTTCATGGAGAAAAAGATCATAAAAATCACAAGTCATCGAGTAATCAAAAATAGTAAGTTTCTCTCTTCCAGAGAATCTCTTGTACCAGTACAGTACATTTTTTTAATGAGCAAAATTGTTTTTACAGTTTGTTAGCTGGATTCTTACCTTCTTTGCCTGCTTTATTTGGATTCGAAGAAGATGAAAAGGATAAAGATGATCCTCTCATAAAGACCATTAAACGTGGTATAATTTGTCAAAGACAAAAAGAGTATGATAAAGCTGAAGTTATCTTCCATGCTGCATTGGCCAGTGCCACTGAACAGGTAATCCTGAATCATTTCAATCTCTTATTGGTAGTGTTATAGTTTAAATTCTTCTTTTTTCGTAGTCAAATTTGAAAGCACAAGTTTATTTGTATTCTTGTTTGGGCCACAATGCTTTCCTCAAAGGAGATTATGAGAAATCTGAGAAAGTTTATAAAGAACTAATCAAAAGGCTGATGTCCGAAGGTAAAGAACTTCTTTACTCTTGTTGAAGAAAAAAATTAATTTCCTTCTCTTTTTTACCTCTTTATCTAGGTTACGCTGAGGATCATGAAGCAATTCTCGAGATATCGTTAAAAATAGCAACAATTTTCAGTAAAACTGGGCGAAAATCTCTTGCTGAAACTGGCTACGATTTTTGTTTAAAAGCACAGAAGGGTAGAGTAGAAAAAATGAACTTAGAAAAAAAATTTGATCCAGAAGCGGATAAAGTTGAGCTAAACACGTTGGCTCTCTATGGAATGATTTTAGATTGGTATGGTAAACATAATCTTCGAAATAATCAGTACAGAGAAGCCCTTTCTTTCACCGATCAAGCTCTCGAAATATGCAAAAAAGTACATGGAGAGGACCATTATCAAACAATGGTTCTACTCAGTGATAAGGGATGCATCCACAATCTTCTCGAAGAATGGGATTCTGCCATCACTTGTCTCTACAAAGCGAGTGAGATCGGGAAAAAAGTGAAGACAAATCAATTGAAAGTTATCTTGTACAACTTAGGTATGACATATTTGATGAAAGAAGATTGGGACTCTGCTGCCCGAGATTGTGGATTAGCTTACAAATTTGCCTATGAAGAGGCCGATTCTCAGCTCCTCAAAATGGCAAATGAATGTTTGACAAAAGCCAATTGTAAAACTAAAACTTGAAGTAAATTATTCTAGTTTTGAAACTCATATTTTACATTTATTTACAAGACCATTTATACATTGTTCGCGAGAATCCATGCAAGTTCAGTTGATGGGTTCCCCGGGAAAATCTTATCAAGGATCATCTTTGGTGATTGATGAGTCGAATCGAGTCACTTAGTTCTTTTCTTCCTGGAGTCTCGATGGTAGATAGATACGATTTGATTCAAGAGGTGTTAACGGGAATCTTGAAGAATTGTTTTCACAGAGAATTGCAGATCTCGAGTCATGAATGTTCAGCTGAATTGATTTCTTTCTCCAACTCATTACAAGCTCTTTCAATTTCAAAATTTTTGGTAGCAAGTGCAACCCATTCAGCTTCAAGAATTTTGAGCTTCTCACCAGCCTCTGTTTGCTTCTTTTTACGCTCCCAATTGATCTCTTGTACTTTGCGTTTCAAATCCAATAACTGCTTCTGACATTCTGTTAACATTTGAGACAAATCTTCATTGTATTTCTTCCATGCTTCAGCTCCATACTTGCTCATGAGCCCAAGATTACGAATTCTTATTTGTTGCTCAACCAAACGAGACATTGAATTTCTTGCGGCCAATTCCCACGCTCGCGGATCATTCTGTCGGGTCCCCTGTGGTGGATTGAGTTCATATCTTGATGAATCAAATATTTCGATTCTTTGGTCTTTTTCTCTTTTTTCAATTCGAGCAATCTCTTTCTTCATAAAATCAGTCTCAAATTTGTGAAGATCTAATGGTTCCAAGTTTTGGAGATAATTTTTGGTTGATTTTCGTCTTTGAGCTTCCTCCTCTATCATAGCCAATACCTAGAACCAAAAATTTACCATTAAATCCATGAACTATCGATTCAAATTAACAAATAACTTACCACTTGCTTAACACCGGGCTCATCATAGCCCTGATCAATGTATGGCAAAGCATCAACCAGAGTGTCAGATGATGGAATGCTGGCGGACATTTTTTACCCAACTTGAGATCAATCACAGCTCAATAAAAAGTCGAACAATCCTTATGACCACTCTACACAATCTATACCATCAATTGGACAAACTTTTCCACCGAAATAAGTCCACCAATCAAAGCAATTAGTCAATCTAGATTGATAAACAAAAATTTTTTTTCATCCAAAACAAAACCCGGTGAAACACTTATACACATGGTCTAGCAGAGGGCGCGAATTCTGTCAATCGACAATCGATCGATTGCGTAATCCTATTAACGATGTTAATAATGTCGTTAATAATGCTAACGTTAATCACGTTACGAATGGTAACTATCCGAAGTTAATTGTGGTGAACATGGGAAAATATATTCCAATGATCACCAAGTTTTGATGACTTTGCGATGACTTTTAAAAGGGCTCGATTGATTTGTCAATACTGATATATATATATTCATTAACATTTACTACCAGGAATCCTTGGTATAGAAATACTTTGAGAACATGTAATCTTTGGCTAATCAATTTTAGGTCAAAGTTCTCCCTCTTGGAATCCTTCTATTTGCTAGATAAACCGTAAAAATAAATTTTTTACCTCCTCAAATCTGATTGAATGTTTTTAGCTTATCCTACTGGAGATATTTTCGATCAGATTTTATGTACACAATTAACTTGTTTCATTGAGCTGATTTTTCCTTGATGCACCGCTTATCGTCTCGATAGGTGTGTCAGTACGATGTCAAGCTTATTTTCACATTTTCTTCAGTAAACTAAAAATATTATTTATCGCATCATAATTGTTATTGCTAAAATTCCAACTCCACAATAACTTTAACCGTCTTTTGGTCTGAGACATCTTGCCTATACTGAACATGTATCTTCGAGTCGGTTAGTTGATGAGCTCAATTCTGGGACAAGATCTCACAATCTTGCCAGTTTCTCAAGTATTGACTTAAGTGGCTCACTTGATCAATGTCTGACGACTCATATTATCAGAAAACCTGATCACTGGCAAAGAAAGATTATAAGTAAAAACATCCATCATTTCCGCCCTAAGCCGGTGGATGTTGGTGGAAAATTGTCTTCATGATGCGGCATTTTAAGCGTTGAGGGCATCATCCTTCACTGATTGTTGTAGTAATAGTAGTGTCAGCGATCAAAGGGCAAAATGATAATCTTGTTTATCGGATGAATATAAAAATGGAAAAGTCCACAAGACCGAAAACAATTGAGCTGGTTTGGAAACAAATATGAAGCGCTTGAAGTAAATATGTGTATTTTTTTCATGATCTCATCTTGTTACTCCTTGCCAATATCGACAATGAGCGATAATTTAGGAAAAAAGGGACAAATAATGAAAAATAATGGGAAATCAAAAGAAATCAAAAGATGAAAAATATCCATTACGATCTCATAGAGATCATCGAAGAGAACCCTTTGACAAGCAAAGATTTTTCTGATAAGTTGAAGGTGGAAATTGGAGGGTAGATAGTCAAGAGGAAGATTCACTACATTCTCCACTATCACCACTCGAGTCAGATAGGAAGGAATCACAGCTGGACAAACTGCCACATGAGATGGACTTTCGTGGACGATCATATTCCAAGCACTCTTCCATGATTGATTGGAAAGTTTTCAGCCAAAGCTTGGCGTCTTTCATGCTGAATGACATCGGTGGCTTGAATTTGAGCACATTATCATATTTGCCCTCCGTACTCATTATGATTCCTTCATCTCGGAAACGTCTCACAGCCCAACCTGAGGCAAGAGAAGCCGGTTTCTTGCTTTTACGATCTTCCACCAATTCAATTCCAATAAATAAGCCGGCCCCACGGACATCTCCGATCAATTGATAATCTTCTTTAAATTTTTCCAGTGAATTGAGCAAATAATCACCAACTTGTGTGGCATTTTCTCGAAGATTTTCTCCTTCGATCACATCGAGAACTGCGTTCGCAATAGCCATGGAGACAGGATTTCCTCCATACTAAGGGGAATATAGATTTTTCACGAAGAGGATGGATTCAGATTTTGAAATTTTCTCGAGCAAAGAGCAGAAAAGAAGATTTATGAATTTATGATGATTTTGGTAAACTTACAGTGTTGAAATACTCTGCTCCAAGAGCTTCAAAGCTTGCGGCAATTTCTGGAGTTGTGACAACACAGGCTACCGGATGACCATTGCCAATTGGCTTTCCAAGTGTAACAATATCAGGAATGACATCATTATTTTGATGCTGGAAAGCCCACATATTCGTGCCAATTCTTCCGAAACCCACTTGAACTTCATCAGCAATGCATACACCTCCTGCTTCTCGGACTTCTCTGTAGATTAGGAGAGGAAAAATGAATTCATAAGTGATATGGCTCTAGTTTACATAATTAACCATGAATTCAGCTGAATAGATTGAATGCAGAATCAAAAAAAACATACCTGTACACTTTTTTCAAATATCCTGGCGGAAGGATCACTTGGCCACCACAACTGATGAACGATTCGGAAATGAACGCAGCGATACCACGTCCTTTGTTTTTCGCATTTCGTACTAATTGTGCCACTTCATCAGCATACAGTTCACTGATCTCATGATCAGAATAATTGTCCGACGTGTATTTCCCTCGATAGTTACATGGCAAGGGAGCCTGAGGAAATGGATTGTTGGAGGATATTGTTTTTGGCCCATGGCAACAATAGAAGACTAAATCGAGAATGTTTTAAAATCTCGATCGTCTACTATTGTATCAACGCGTTTGCTCAACTTACTACATGGACCCAGTCCTTCTTCTTGTGACCCTTAATTTTTTGAAACTTATAAGGGCTTATTTCCACAATTTCGGACAAATGGCCATGGTACGCTCTACGTGTGGAGGTGTATGAGTAAAATCGGATGCCCAAAAATAATGGAAGAAAAAGAATGAGAAAAAAAATTGAGATGAGTAATCAAACTTATCATCCAGTAAAAGTCGTATCGATAAGAGAAACTGAGGACATATCAACTTACGCATCATGAGTGATAACATCGTGATGGCCTGTATGGGCACGAGCAAGTCTCAAAGCAAGATCATTGGCTTCAGATCTAATCGAAGAACAATTTCAATATGGACCATTAATAAGGAGGTCAAGTTTCACAAGACACCATACTGGTACCCATGTGATCAGAACGGAGTCCAAAAATTTTAAGATTACTCACCCAGAATTGACGAAATAACATATGGATAGGGGTTTAGGAAAGTAACTGGTAAGACGCTGTGCATACAGTACCAAGTTATCATGTAAATATCGAGAATTGGTGTAGATCAGTGACATTTGTTTGGTGGCTGCTTCGGTAACATGGGGATGACAGTGTCCAACATGAGCAACGTTATTGATACAGTCGAGATACTTGTTACCAAGCTCATCGAACATGTATTGACCTTCGCCACGAACTATTTTGAGTGGATCACTTTTGAAGAACAAGGTAACACATTTGCTAAAAAATCAATTGGGATGAGAAAAGAATCAAAAAGGAAACAGAAATTAGCTCACTTTCCAATGAAACTATCGTTATTATACACTTTGGCGGGAATTCTGTTCGATTATATAAGACACAGTAACACAAACTTACCTTATGTGTTGATTTCGGAGTCGAATAGTTTCCTCTTTGGGAATTTGTTCATTACCACTCACCATAGTCAACATTTTCGAATGTGTATATGTATATATGTGTAGATATGATAAACCAAACCAACAATATAATCAACAATATGTGTCAATCGAAATTAATAGAGAGGTAATTGAATGAATATGCCGGTGAAGAGGATGAAAAAAGGGATCAAATGTGTAAACAGGAAGGAAGTTGAAGAGAGAGAGAAGAGAGATGGTTAAGGCAAAAAGCCGATGAAACCAGTGGATTCACATCAACTTGGACCTCGGCTTTTGAAGGATTCAAGATCCAAGATGACTCTCTCACTCGAATGGTCCGGACAGGCCGGGGTAGGTCGTGGGTGGGGATACATTGATTTTGGAGTGCTCTTTCGTCGGAAAAAGAGGACGAAGTTGACTTGATAAAAATCACACATCGACAAGCCTCCAATGGACCATCGAGTCACACCCTCTTCTAATCTCTTCCCACTTTTGGCTCAATATGAGGCAAAGGAAAATATTAAATGATCATCATGTCTAATACCGAAGGAGGAGATGAACCCAAGTGATTAGGAAGAGAGAGAGAGAGAGAGAGAGAGAGAGAGAGAGAGCAACTATAATGAGAGAGATGAAAGTTTGTCAATGTGAATATGTTTGTGATCAAGTGGTTTGTGTGTGGTTCAAAGTTTTCCATCATTCCATGGCCTACACACACAAGGCGATGATAAGGAAGATTGTTACTTATCCAATATCTTTTTTTCCGATGATGATAATACAAGAATCTAGAAAGAAAGAGAGAGAGAGGGAGAGAGAGAGAGAGAGAGAGAGAGAGAGAGAGAGAGAGACAGGCCAAAGTAGAGAATGTTTGCGGGCTGAATCTTTTTTCTCTCTCTCTTCTTTCTTTGATCACTTATCATCCTCATTCAATTGTGTGCGATCCTCAGAGTTGAATGATTATATTGCGATTATCCAACATTCTCGATTCTCTATCCAACTGCAGATTAGATTGCGCTGTTTTTCATGTACCCCGATTGACGATCCCGTTTGTCCACTTGATGATGATGTCGATTTTGAGACCTATATTGCCAATTCATCGTCTACTCACAACATATTGTGTCTCAATAATTATCCTCCTTTTCCAACCCCCTCCCCCGAGCGTAGTATATGCCGATATCATTTTCACCTTCCCTCTCTTTCTCTCTTCCACTCTGTCACTCGTGTCTTGGCATACAACAATCAGCTCTAATCAGCCACTTCAAATTATGGTGAGTACTCTTTTGCGTTCTTCTTATTCTTCTTTGGCTTCTCAATCATAATTTACTGGTTGTGCAAACAGATAAACAGAGAAAATGAGTGAGAGAGACACACACACAAAGATCGTCAATTATAAGGGAAAGAGATCAAATAATTAATCGCTCTCATTTAATGATTGTGTTATTATCGTTTAAATGAACATTGATTTCATCTCGATTCAACCGGTTTGCTACACATATACACACAAGGCTGTTAGGCTTGACAACAAGAGAGTTTTAGAGCTATAATTACAATTAAGATTGAAGGATGTCACAACTTTCTACCTTTCCAATGGGATGTGGGAGCTTCTCACTAGATGATCGAACTCTTCTTTTCTCATGGATTTTTTCTACCCAACAGTTACCATTATCCAAACATCGCTCTACTACTCCACTGATGAGAGTAGCTCGAGTGGCTCTTGGCATCACGTTTCTAGTCGAATTCTAAGGCTATCAAAAAGGTTTTCAAACTTTTCTCTCATTTGCATTTAAGTGGACAGTTATAGACAGATAGGTAAAGATTTCCTCTCTCTCTCTCTCTCTCTCTCTCTCTCTCTCTCTCTTCACCGTTATATCTCGAAATTCTATGAATTTCGCTCTCTGTGCCTGAGATGGAAGTGGATTGGAAAAAGTTCCAGTGAAAATGAGGATGGTGGACATGAGATCGCTTCAACTTCATGAGATCAAGAAACTTATTAGAATATCGAGAAAAGAATGTATAAATTGATGAATCAGTGAGGGCATTGGGCGTTAATCAATTACCCATGTCTAATCTTATTGCGAAAAATTCGGTTAACCAATCATAGGAACATCTAGCTCATTCGTAAGCGGAGCCCAATACAGATTCATTTCTCAGCTATATTGATTGGAAAAGACGGATTGATTGGATGAATCGAAAAGAGAAAAAGAGCCATCAAAGGGAACCTGTGGATCTCATGGTGGGCTACCTTTGGTTACGTTTATTTACAAATATACATGTATTCAAATTTTGAGATATAGAAAGGATAAAAAAACTTGTTAAATTACATCAAGGTGATCCAGTTAATGGATTATTTGCTTGATCTTCACTACCACTCTCACAACTTTTAAATAATTGAATCAATTTATTGAATCTCGTCGATACTTGGTCAACCGATCGATTCAATTTCTTACTTATTTCTCGGAAAACATCGTTCATACTAGAATTGTTGGCAGAAGCAATACGCTCTTTAACAAACTCAAGAAGAGTTTTATCATCCGCTTTCGACCATTGTCTGTCATCTTCAGTATTTCGTAATGGTGCTGATAAGTCTGAAGTGGGCAACTTTGGAGATCCATTTGAGCGAACCGGAGACAACTTTGTTTCTCCATCAATTGGTTTCTTCCGATTTTCTCTATTCAAATAGAGAACCTCAGCTGGTTGTACTTTTCGTGGACCTTGAAGATATACCTTGCCTCCGATGAAACGAATACTACATGCAACACAATGACGAATAGAAGCTGATTGGTTTGTTTTCCTATCACCCTCATTCTCCTGGGCATTCGTTGAATTGACAACCGGACTACCAATCGGTAAGTTACTACCATGACAAATGTTGCAAGGACACTCATTGGTGCCATACTTTCGTTCCTCTTGTGTGAGATCAAGGAGAACGTTCTCATAAGGTTGTCCTGCATCGGTATCTTCCGACAAAAGGTGGGATTGATCAAAGTCATCATCGCTGGCGAAGAGATTATCTTTAGGCTTCTCATCGAGAAAGAGTGTTGAAAACTCATTCATTAGGTAAGGGTGGCCACTTATAGCTTTGCTAACTACACTGCGCAACTTTTGCTTATCTATAGTCATTTCAGACGATTTCAATAGGATAAGAGCTTTATGGAGCCTCGAAATGCAATTGGGCTCGACTAGAGAGTAAATTTCCAATTTTCGAATAAAATTCATATACCTTCGCCAATGAAGATATTCATACATTTTACCGCAGTCTCGTGCTTCTGTAGCATTGAGTAGAAGAACAAAGTCTTCCATCACTTGTTTGGAGTTGGCTTCGTGCAAAAGTTTCTCAGTTTTTTGATGGAGATCTCGGAGAGAATTTTTTTGACGCCGTTGTTGACCAAACTCATTAAGATAAGTCAAAAATTGTGTGTAGTCCTCATCATCTTTCAATGACTCACGAACTTTGTTCATGAAAAGCTGAACAATAACCTGCTCTTTTTGCTCACGAGAACAGTCATTCAAAGACCAATTTTCCGAAAGAAGAAGACCAGTGGACTCACGATGACGAACATTTTGAGGCTTTTTTGTTTCCTTCTTTCCTGAGTTACCACTCTGAGTATCATGAGATTTTGTGCGACCTTTATTGCTAGTTATAGTTGTACTAGCAACCATAAGAGCAGCCAAGTCACTTTCATCGTGATCTTCGTTTTGACCCGAACTTTCCATCGCTTCTTCATCGATAGTTTTACCATCATGCTGATCACAAGCTGCTAAAACTTCTGAGGGATCATTCTCCTGTGACAGATTGTTTGAATTTTCTTTTTCTTTTGGAGTTTCTTCATCTTCGATGTGAATATCATTCTCCACCACAGGAGCTGGAGAAGATATGAATACAGGAGCAGGAGTGAATATGGGTTCCGGTTCTGAAACAGGAGCTTGAATGGGGACTTGCTGATAGGATATTGTTGGTTGTCTAAAGAAAAAGAACCAAGAAAATTAATAAACTTTCAATTAAGGAGATTTTTGTATCTCAATAGTCTGCAACTTACAGCATGCTAGAATTGACGATTTGATATTGAATCACTTGTGGAGAATACGTTGTTATTGGAATAGTGTTATCGATTCCTTGGAAGGCAACCATAGTAGGTTGACAGTTTTCATTGTCAATTATAGACTGACTGAGATTTGGTTTAGGTCTTATATGAGGCAGTTTGTTCAAATAGCGATACTTTTTCAAGATTGAGGATGTCTGTTTATGAGATGAAATGCTAGTGGGAGTTTTGTAGGGGGCTATAGACTTTAACGGAGATATTTTCAAACGAACAGGAAGTCGACTTTCGGGGGAAGAATACTTGGGGTCAAGTTCTTTGGCAAGCCAGGATGGAAGATCATTTAAATTAGAGTAATCCATCTTCGGAGGCCCAAACTTTCTTCGTCTATTTGATATGAGCTCTCCAGTACGAAAATAATAATCAATCGGATTGGTCTCCTCTTTAAAATTCTCAACCGTATCCCGCTTACGTCTTTTCCTGTTCTTTATATGACTTTTAATTTGGTTCTCTGTCTTAGTGGGAAGTAGGTTTTCTCTGATCAATTTGAAGTTTATGGAGTTATCACGAGTTTTGAATTGATCTAGTCCCATTGCTAATAAATGATCTTCTGCTTCCGTGAAAATAGTCTTCATAAATTTGGTCTCAGCATGAATATCAGGATAGCTACATTTAGGAAGTAGTTCATGATAAGGAAAGACACTGGGGTTTGAACAGAAAATTTTACGAGCAACGATCGGTACTGGAGGTTGTCTCCATGAATTCGATACTATCGTGTCCATACTCGGATTCACAGGATTTTCTTCGACTATTTTGAGTGCACCGGCCAAATTAAAAGGCTTGAAGAGTGATACAGACTTATTAGACCCAAGTTCTGCAATTTCTTGAAGAAGTTTTGTCGAATTTTCTGCCACTGAACTCAAGGTTTGACTTGACATCGTGAGTAAATATTGTTGAGCCAAGATCTGGACATGCTGGGTCATTTGTGAATATATAACTTCAAGATCCTCATTTGTGAACAGTTTACTCCATTCTATAAGCTCATCTGATGATAAAACATTCTCCTTTGCTGGCAGCTCAGGAACAACCTCATTGAGTATTGGATCTGATGATAGATCAACATCATTTTCGATCAATTTTTCGATATCTTCGAAAACATTGTAATCAGGATCGTGTATCTTATCCTCCTTATCATCAATATCTTCAAACATATTATTATCTTGATACAGAGAGTTGAGAAAGGTAGTCCATTCTTCATCCATATCAGTGTTGGCTGCATCGTAAAGATCTTGTGTGACATCAGGAAACTCAAGCGTATCACCCGGTGGTTCTTCAATTGGATGCTTAGAACGAGTTCGACGAGCTATAATATCACCTTCATGAAGTTCCTCTGATCCCAATTCGACCGGTGGAACATATTCATCATCATCTTCCAACTCCATAAAAGGTAGATCCAGAAGAGTTGGAAGTGGATCACTAAAATTATCAAACAGAAATGCAAACCAATCAAATCATATTCCTTCTTACCGACACACATTTACTTACTCTCCACTAATCATATCTTGAAGATGATCATCCATAATTGATTATATCAACCCAATAACCAATTATCTTTCACCAATCACTTTTCACTTTTCAACTGGACAAGAAGAACGAATGTAATACTCGATACTCATGAGCCGCAAACAAAAAACAATCAAACACATCAATACGCTTCGAAATCATCCCGATTCCAACTCTAC
The DNA here is from genome assembly GCA_003956705.1 of Brevipalpus yothersi. Lineage (NCBI taxonomy): Eukaryota > Metazoa > Arthropoda > Arachnida > Trombidiformes > Tenuipalpidae > Brevipalpus > Brevipalpus yothersi. The sequence goes on along the minus strand of QZCP01000021.1, from coordinate 39,937 downwards.
AATCCAATCGCTAAATTATACACAATTCATACAAAGTTTGTAATCAATTAACGAAAAAAACTTTGATCCACAAAAAACATACAAAATATAAACACACACAATTTCATTTCAAAATTTTTGACAGCAAAACACTTTTGTTTTGATGTTTCAAAATAGTACAAGAAATGCTGCTCTCTATTGGCGCCCTTTTTTCATGGACAACCGCCAACAACAGCAACTTATACAATGAATAATAATATTCATTGAATATGTTACAGCACGCGGTTTGATTTGTTTATCATGAATTTGTATCAGAATAATATCATGTGTTTTTCATGAGCATATTTTTTTATGAGTGTATTCGATTTTGTCGAGCTAGTTTGTGCAACAGTTCCTGATGTCTTGGATATTGGCTTCTTGAGTTTTCTGTGTGACAAGTAGAAAAGTCTTGGTTTATTTTGTTACGTTTGGTGTCACTTTACTTTTTTGTTCAGTACGAAATATGATCATCATGATATTTCTGCACACACTTCAGCGAGATGGTTACCAAAGATGTCAATCTGATTATCTTGCACTTGGAAGATAACGGAATCAGAAGAAGATAATATTTGTATCATGTTCATTGGTAGAGTGTTACGTCAAAGGTGAGTAAATGAGAAAAAAGTATCGGCAATTCATGTATTCAATTGCACATGTAACCACGAAGCTTGATAGATAATTCGATGGACAGTTGATAAACGTTGAGCTAATCACTCTCTTATCATCCTAAATTTTCGAAGTTATCTAATCTACAAGAGATCATCTCTCTTGCTTTTTCACTTGATAAAGCAAAGTGATCATACTTGTTTTCACCTTTAAACAAAGTGTTTTTCTCATTTAACACAAAGTTTTTTTTCTACATTTTTTCAATCTTATTTCATTCCTTTGATTTTCCATAAAAGACTGCGATCAGAAGGTATGGCTCAAATAATCAGTGGCAAGGAAGTTTCTGCCGAAATCAAGCAGCGTCTCAAAGATCAAGTTGCTTCACTGTCCATCAAGCCACTTCTTGCCATCGTTCAAGTCGGAGCAAGAGAAGATTCAAATGTTTATATTCGAAATAAGATCAAATTTGCCAGCGAAGCTGGTGTGATGACCAAACATTTTCAGCTACCAAAATCGACCACACAAGATCAGGTAGGTCTAAGGTCATGTGGAGATAAAATCTCTTCTCTAAAACGAATATTCTTCACCAGCTAGTCAAGCAACTGAAAGTTTTGAACGAAGATTCATCAGTACATGGAATTATTGTTCAACTGCCATTCGAATGTGAGAACAATATAAATGCCGATATGATCACCAATCTCATTGATCCCTCAAAGGATGTTGATGGGTAAGCTCATCAATGTTTATTTCCATGAACATAAAAACTGATAAATATTTCATATCAGACTTTCAGATATCAACGCTGGCAAGTTGATGCATGGTCAGGTTGATGGAAAAACATGCTATGTGCCTTGTACTCCATTTGGTTGTCTTGAATTAATCAAAAGAAGTGGGATCGAGATTAGAGGTTAATATTCAGCAAGAAACTTGTTGGGAACTCTTTATTGAATTTTGATAATTTTAGGATGTAATGCTGTTGTTCTTGGTCGAAGTAAGATTGTTGGCTCACCCATGGCTCAGCTTTTGGTTTGGAATGATGCCACCGTTACTATCGTTCACTCAAAAACGAAAGATATTCCATCAATCCTCAAAAACGCCGATATCGTCGTAGCAGCTATTGGAAAACCTAATTTTGTTAAAGCTGAGTGGCTTAAACCAGGTAAGTTCATGTTAAAAGTATACTTTTGTGTGATTTAGAGACGTTCATCCTTTTCTCCTCTCGAATAGGTGTAGTCATCATAGATTGTGGTATAAGTGCTGTGCCAGATCCTTCCAAGAAGTCTGGGCAGCGACTAGTCGGTGATGTTGATTATGAAGAATGTAAAAAAGTTGCCAAAGCTATTACACCTGTTCCTGGTGGCGTCGGTCCAATGACTGTTGCAATGTTGATTTACAACACTGTGGATGCAGCGAAAAAGGTGCTGAATAAAAAGTGATTGTCTAACATTGTCTCATGATACCAATAGATAAGACTATCTCTCTTTTCAATATGGTTGCAATGGTCGCTTGGCCATCACAGCTATTCAATGACACACATTTCAAGTCCACAACAGTTGATACGAGTCATTATTTCCAAATCATAATAAGGATACAAACAGATTTTTTTCGTAATCAAAAGCGATTGTAGTGGCAAAATTTTGAAAAAAAGAACACCTGGTTTCCGGGTGATATAAAGCGTGATTTTCTACTCATTTCTTCGATTTGATACTTTTGCACGTCCAATCAAGACCCTCCTATGGAGCAATGGAAAGAAGAAAAAGTACTTCTCAATAGTCAGGAGTATTAAGTTATCAACTTACCTTCAATCCTTCTCCTGATGTAGCTGAACAAGCTTGAATCTGCCATGGTCTATCTCTAATTGCAGGTAAACTCAAACCTTCAGCAATCTCACTGGCAGGAGCAGAATTGTACAGATCTTGTTTATTAGCGAAGACAAGGAGAGGAACTTCTTTCAATTTTTCTTCCTTCAAAAGTTCTGCTAGTTCCTGAATGGAAGAAAGATCCATCAACAATGAATTACACAAACAAAAGGATTTTCGATCAAATTTTCTTACCACACTAGTCTCTTCGAATCGCTTCTTATCGGAACTATCGATTACATAGAGCTAGGTTGTAGATACAAATGATACAATTAGCTGATATGTTTTTCCCATAGAATTTGAATGATGAATAATATCAACGGGTGGAAAATTCTTATGTACTCACCAGAGCATCTGTGTTTTCGAAATAATTCCTCCAGTACGGTCTTATTTTCCTTTGGCCGCCAATATCCCAAACGTTTAGTTTGAAGCCGGCTGTTTGGACACTTTTAATGTTGAAACCCTTCGAGAAAGATGGAAAATAAATGAGTAGCGGTTGAATTTTCAAATTTTGCTTTGATTAATAAAATTTTACCTGTGTCGGTGTGATGTGAGATATGTCTTCTGATGATAGTTTCTTTAAAATGGTAGTTTTACCTGCATTATCGAGTCCCAGCAAGAGAATACGTACTTCTCTGTCAGGAGTTGATTTTAATTTTCTTAATAATGCGAGTAGTCCTTGCATTTTGAAGAAAATGGAATCACAGATCAGAGATGAGAAATAAATTGAAAAATGAGATGTATAGAGAAAAATTCAGATCTTCTAGAGCATCAGAATTACTAGAGCATAAAAGAAACTCGTATAACCCCATTTCATCAAAACACTGTTTGACCAAACATAATGTATCTTGGTAACCGTTCTAAATGTACAGATTTGTGTATAAGCCATTATTGAACTATCGAATTTTACTTTCTTGGAGAGACTTGCTCTATTTTTCAAGAATTCTTATTCAATGTTGTTTTAATGATAGAAAATTCTCTTGTTTGGATTGAAGTAACCTCCTGCTGGATCATTATGTATCAGCGATGAAGTTTTGGAGATGTTTTTGAATGTTTTCTTGAATAATGGGAGTAGATCAGGTTATCGAAGTCAAGAATGGCTCCAATGGACAGTGCTTGATGAAAGGCAAAATTTTGTCAATTTGATTTTTTTCAATTCTTTTCGATAAACACTTGTAAAATATCAATGTGATATTGAGATCCAATTCGATATGAAATCATTCATTTACCTTGCCATCACTCCAGAAGATTTGTTTGATATTAATGTAATAATTATAATTTATTAGTTCAAAAAATTTTTGTAAATAAACCAAATTTTTTACTAGTTTTCAAGACTTTTAACACGTTTGCTTTGAATGAGAAAAATTGGTAATAATTTGGAATTTCTCTGAATTTTTCTCAAGCTAGATTCTATTTAAAAATTCAATTCATGTGAAATTTTGCTAATAAGAAAAATTTTCTACAACATTTCACGGATATTTAATAACTTCACATGGAATGCATCAATTTCCCTCGACAGAGAGTGAATCGATCGAATTAATTTTCGTTTAAGGACAAAAGTCAAAATTTATCTTAAAAATTTGCTTCGTTTAATAATTTTTTCCTAAAATTTCCGAGTCCAATTTGAGTGCATGAGAACCGATTAAATATGAATTATTGGAATTCTGTATTTGATAAGTCTTTCATTTCATTAGTTCTATTTGTCTTTCATTGATATAAATAGTTTGATATTTAGATATTTTCCCCTAAATGGACAGAATATGGTACAAAATTTCACTTTGAAATTTGATAGCAAAAAGAGACAAATGTCAGGTTACGATTTCCAAAAAAGGAATTGTAGCAAAGAATTCTTTCACCGGCTGACAGAAATGATATGATATCTGTTGAATTTTGATAAATTATATCGGTTACTTTGTCAATTGGTTTGGCTGAACTTTTTTCTACGAATTCGTTTATCAGATAATATGGTTACTCGGTGATAAGAGGTTCATGAATTTTTTCGATATTCTTCGAAAGATATCAATTGATTTCGAATTTGAAAATCAATTTGATGGGATAATTTTTAATTAATACAAGTTTTTCCTCTCAATAAATTGCCTCTCACTGTTAAATTTTGGCGGGCAAACCTCAACATTCACATTTTTCTGGTAGAAAAGTATCACTCTATTCGTCTTCGAAAAGTAGTCAACAAGCTAATCACTGATCTCAGGATAAAAGAATGTGTGTCCATAGATAAATAATAACGCCTCTATCCCAATGGTTACTCGGGTAATTATCTTGCCATGTTACAAATTATGATAAATTTCGCCAAAGAAGAGGAAAGCACATCATTGATCTCTTCAATGTACATTTTTCTTCTTCTTCAAACACTGAACTGAGACTGCCATAGACACATACACAAACAAAACCAAGTACAATGAGATATACATTATCACTGATAAATAGCTCACATGTTTTCATTTAATTTGAGAGAGAAGATAGTAGAAGAGAGAGAGAGAGAAAAGAAAAAAGAAAGAGATATGTATTTACAGCTCTCAGTGAAAAAGCATCTCAGCAATCATGGTTGGATGATTAATATTGGAAAGATTTTTTTCTTTCCATCGATTCTCACTGAAAAATATGGAAAGTCAAACTTTCTCTCATGTTGAGGCTGGTTGAGATTTGATCAGGCACATATTTTCGCAAGCTTCCATCGTTTCGAAACTGTTATCACTCTCGAAGCATCCAGTCCATATGTATTCTTTGCATTTATTATTTGCCTTGTCGTAGTAATATCTTACGATAGTTTCTTTGCATGGTCCTTCCGATTTCTCCTGAGAACACACAAATTCTCTCCTTTTCACGGGATCCTCGGTTGTTTCTGGAACTGATGGTGTAGACTGATGAGTGTTTTCGGGAATTTTGTCCATAGGTTTTCCAGTCGATTCATCTAAGTGGAATAGAAAGGATCGTTAATCACATTTTATTAAAAGTCAATGTCGAGTTTTCTCACCTCCACCGCAATTGTTGACAAGGCAGATGCCAATAAAGAGCACCGAAAATAGATAGAATTTCATCATCCTCATTTTAAGAATTTTGGAGAAAACGTGTAAATTTCACAAGTTCAAACTTATTCTAGACGAACAAAGGACAATATCGTGATTGAAGGAGAAAATGTTCGCCAAAACTTTGCTAGATATTGTATCTGGATGTGAGAATAAGTTTGATGAGAAACAATTGAGAGAGGGGGAAAGAGAAAGTGTTCGTCAGACGGCTCACATCAATCAATGAATTTTTATCAATTATCAGATACTTTATGAGTGAACGAAAATTGGATTCGCTCGGCGCAGTATCAAGATAATTTATCAGAGGATGAAAAAAAGTACTATATTTCCGGATAGATTTTCATGAATCATTGCTCTGAACTCTACTGACGCACAAAGTCGATAACTGATGAGTAGAAATTCAAAGGAATGTTATCCAGCAAACCTTGTAGATTTCTCCTCTAACTTTCTCTTTTTTATCCAATGCTCAACTTTCAACCAGGTTTGATGGTCAAGGGAAAGTTTTTGGGACCCGAAATTATTCAAAAAATTTGAAAAAATTGCCCTTCAAGGTAGCCTTTCTGAAACTGAAACTGATGACACTTGGACGTGCTGCATTATCAGCTTTTCTCAGTCGGTATCAAAAAATTCGACGTACTTCTTTCTCTCCCTTTCTTTCCAGTGCTCGAGCTAAGGTGATTAATTAATAAAAATTTTACACCCAAAATTGACCTCTGAGAAATTGAATAGATTGCCGTATAAAATTTTATTTATCTCATTTCAGGTCGATGAGATGAAAGTTTTTTTATTCAAAAAACTGCTTTGAAATTGAGCTACTAGATGACACTAGTTTCCTACAAAATTCTAAGCTGTATTTTGTTGAACTTTTTTCATGAGGAAAATTTTCTGAAAAAGAAGATTCCCTCAAGATTAATGAACATGCAAGGCTTTTTTGGAACATATCTGATCATGTTTCAAGATTCCCTGAATGTGAGCGTGGACATTTGGAGGGGGTATGATATCGGGAGAAGTTATTTTTTTCGAAAGCTTTTCACCATCTTTTCACGCATATTTGCAAGAGAATGTAGCAAAATGAGAGGCACAAATTCGGAACGTATCATGCTCTGTTTGTAAGGTTTGTAGGGATGATAGAATATTCTGAATGATAGAGTTCAATCTCTCTGTCAAGGATGGAGGAGTTTTAGAGAAGATAATTCATTGAGAGTAGGGACAGACCGAGAGCTCAGTTGCCACTCAATGCTGTATCATAAGAATGCTGCTAAGGATGGCTCGTTTTGAGCATATGAAGAAGAATTTTCTCAGTTCACTTTCGTCATGAACTGGAGCACACAAAATCATGGTGAGTTATATATACAAGGTTTCATCTTATTTTGCTCGCCGGCTAAACCCTGTGGTGGTTGTTTCTCAAAGTTATTCAATAAAATTTTCCATACAGATATGATTCGATGAGCAACTTGCTGGAAATCCAAATGATTTGCTCATGAGAAAAATTCGATGAACGCTCTAGAGTATGTTTATATATATATTCTGAATGAATGAGAATATAATTTGCCATCTCAATGTCAGATTGGTCTGGAAATCCATCGCTTTTCTCTCTCTCTCTCTCTCTCTCTCTCTCTCTCTCTCTCTCTCTCTCTCTCTCTC
>QZCP01000021.1:20971-32398 GCA_003956705.1 Brevipalpus yothersi | reverse complement strand
CTCTCTCTCTCTCTCTCTCTCTCTCTCTCTCTCTCTCTCTCTCTCTCTCTCTCTCTCTCTCTATTTAACCAAAAAAGGTTCATCCAATTTTGTTCACGACACACGCACTCACATACACACATATGTATTATCAGTTACGTGCACTCATATATTCCAAGTATATGTAGTAGTGGTATAATTTGTTAATATACACACTCTTCCCATTCCTTCAAATTCTTTCCATATCCACATTCTCAATCCTCTTTTTCCCTTTCTCTATACCTTGATTCCTCGCTTTTCTCTCTCTCTTTCCCTGTCTCTCTCTCTCTCCTCCTCCTCCCACTTCTCCCCACATCTTCTATAGCCTCTCCTGTTATATACACTAAGCTCCGCCTCCATTTTCAAATGACTCTCTCATTGGCTTACACAGGCTTAGGAGGCGGTTACTAGTAGTCTCGATGAGTTCTAGCTCTCTTCTCTCTCTCTTTTCTCTCTCTTTTCTCTCTTGTTGTTGGGAAATGTTTGTAGCCTCAGTTTTGCCATCAGTTACATTCAAAAGTTTCAAAGGTTCAAGCGATGAAAGTCTCAATACGTAGCTTGAGTGCGTAAACCCGATCGATTCTTTCTCTCTCTTTCTCTCTTTCTAATCTCTCTTTCTTTTATCCACTGTCCGTTCGAGCTTCTTGTTCATCGTCAATTAATACGTGGTACTAGTATCACGGTGTCATTGTTTTATCTTTGTTTTTTATATACACCTATTATCTGCTCTATCGTTTTTTCCTCTCTCTCTTTTTCTCGTCACCCCTTCTCCTTCTTCTTATTCTGTGACCCGCCAACCTGATCAACATAATACATTCCCTCTGATAAATATCTTATTTTGATCCCAATCATCCGATTGATACAACCGCTTGACCACTGGTCATTTTGACAGTGGAAAACAGTTGATAGTTAATACAACGTTCAAGTTTATCCCTTGAATTTCAACATTCAACATTATTATTTAGTGTAACGTTCAATCGGTTCACTACATAAAAAAGAGTAGCCAAAATGGCTACTACTCTGGGTGACGAGTATCGTAATAATATATTTGTTCCAAACTATATTGATCATGAGATCAAGCCTTTCCACCATCATCATCATCCCCATCATATACACCACCATTTGTCCCAACACCAGCATCAAACGGTAAGTTAATGATGATTAGCTTTCAAAATTAACATTCCATCGCTTCATACTCTGTGATCCTCGTTAGTTAACACCCTTTGATATAACTGAGTATCATGTCTGAGAGCCTCAGAATAGACAAAATAGTATCAAAAACTTATTCCAAACTTTGATAAATCTCTCAAAGTCATCGGAAGAAATTCAAAAAAAATTCCTACTCTCGATATACACCATAGCTTTGATGTATCTCTGATCCCACTTACAGTGTTCCATTCTGTCAACATTTTGTATCATGATGAATCAGAATATTGATTTGTAGTGACAAAATTGCGTGTATATAGTGAACGTTACTTGAGCATTCAATAATAATATAGTGGAAGGAAAAAAAATGGCCAAAATGAGTCTTACTTTTATCAAAAACGCTTCTAACTATTTTACCTTCAAACATGGTGTTTATGACCTCTAATGTCACGCAATCATAGTGATCATTTACGTTGATGTTAATGTTTGCTGCCTCTTCTTCTTCTTCTTCTAATTTGAATGCGATGATATGATCCCAACAAGCGAACCATCTAACCGATCTCTTTCCGTAACTAATCGTTGTCTCTTTCTTTCTCTTTCTGATATCTTTTCGTTCCTCTCATTGCCTCTACCTTGTGTATGTGTGTGTGTGCCTCATCTCTCTCAATGAACTGTTTGTTATTGCTACTACTTAATTTGCTTCATCAAATGCTGTTACGATTACAATCATACTCAAATGTGCTCAAATATACAGGATCTAACAACATCATCGTTAAACATCATGCCACCCACTCCGACCTCTACACCAACATCACAAGGTTCACTTCATCACAGTTCTAGTAATAACGGAAGCAACAGTGGCAACAACAATAGTAATAATACGAATAGTAACAATATCAATTCCAATTCATCGAATTCCTCCGCAAACACTCCAAATAACAATCAATCTGCATCCAATGGCGGCGGTGGTGGTGGCCCACCAAATTCCAACAATCTACATAGTTCATCACTTGCCCAATTGGGATCATCACTCGGACATCATCCATCCCATCCCCACCATCATCATCCATCTCATCATCATTCATCGCATGCAAATACATCCAATCAAGTTAATATGAACAACTCACATTCCTCATCATCCTCAACATCCAGCCACGGCAGCAGTGCGGCCACCAATAATAATCATCACCATTCCCATCATCATTCCTCATCAGCAGCCGCAGCAGCAGCTCTCAAAAAAGAGTATGATCGAGTTAAGCGGCCTATGAATGCATTTATGGTATGGTCCCGTGGCCAGAGGCGTAAGATGGCCCAAGAGAATCCCAAGATGCACAATTCGGAGATCAGTAAACGATTGGGTGCCGAATGGAAACTATTATCGGAAGCTGATAAACGGCCGTTCATTGATGAAGCTAAACGATTGAGAGCGGTACACATGAAGGAACATCCTGATTATAAGTATAGACCACGACGTAAGACCAAGACATTGATGAAAAAAGAGAAGCCTTACTCATTAGCCGGTGGACTTGGACCATTGACACCAGATCCATCTCGTTCATCAACCCAAGCGGCCACAGCGGCAGCATTGAGTGTTAATCGTGATTTGTATCAGATGAACGGCCATTGTATGCCCAATGGATATCCATCGATGATCCATGATGCATACTCACAACATGTGGCAGCGGCTGCCGCTGGCTATGCATCACCCGGTATGAATCCACAATCAAGTTTATATGGACGTTATGATATGTCCCAAATACACAGTCCCATGACCACTGCACCAATGACTATGTCATATATGAATGGTTCCTCTATCAATTCAAGCTACTCACCCATGCCTATGTCCTCATACCCTTCCATGGGACCCGCCGCAAGTCCAATGTCCGTTAATTCGGGCCCAACACTCAATTTGGACAGCTACCTGAACGATCAAATCAATAACTGACGCCACGCGGTTCCGGAGTCGGACCAGCGACAGCCACCCACACCATCGCCCTCGCCCACCACCACCAACACCTCCAATGTGTCACCATTGACCGGAAGTGGACAATACTTGACCACTTCATCGCAGCGAGATCCGTCGCCGGACCAGCAACGTTTACTTTATCATCACCATCAACAGTCCCATCAGCCATGGACAGGCTATCCGTACATGTATGGATAGTTTGAACATATATATATATGTATATATATGGGCATATATGTTACCTCTATGTGTGGTTGATTGATTGATTGATTTTTCGAAAAAAAGGAAGCTCATCAAGACTAATAATTAAAAATGATGTGGTGAATCGCCGAAAGAGTGTTACTCACACACACATATACATATAACACATAAGTGCGAATCTACCGGCATCAAAATCAATTTTCCAATAGTATGTTATGCCAGACTGATATGTGGGCTAAAACATAATTTCTGTGTTCAAGAAACAAGAGCAATCGAAAGCCTCTCTCACCCAACTCCTCCCACAACAACAAATTCAATTAATTGTGTGTTGGGAGTGAATTAAGTTCAGGTGAAATAGAATCAACTGTCCATATTGTCTGTTGTACTGTAGCGGCTCCAGTGGTATGTTTTCTGATGAAAGAAATCATGATATGGAATCTATCAAAATCTTCTACAATCTACATGGTACTGTGTATCAATTGGGTATCAGCAAAATATGAATGTTTGAACTGATTTGTACAGTTAATTTGCATAGCTTGAAGACAGTAACAAAAACATTCTCACATGGCTGATCTTACACATTTGAAAGACAAGAAAGTTTATCTTCGCTTGGAAAACATAATATCATCATCAACAACAACAACAGAGATTAGATCAATTGGCAGCAGTTGATCGGACAGCAAAGACATAAAGTGCGATAGTATTTCACTTCCAACATCTTATCATCTTCGTTGCCACCCACAACAGAAAAAAATAATTTATGGGTGAGACACATCTATCTCTACTCTTTCACTCTCTCTCTCGCTCTCTCTTTCCTCTTTATGATGACAAAAAAACCACTAGAAACATATATATATAAGATAAAAAACCAACAAGCAAACAACGTTTTATGGTTACGGTTTGTAAAAATAATTGTGTTTCTTGGTCTCAAAATCCATGATAATCTCTCTCTCTATTCCCAAGCAAAAAATTTTTTCCCTCCCCTTTTCTTTCTCTCTCTCTCTATCAATTGCAAGAAATATAAACACGTTTTCCTTTTACAATCTATGACTCTCAATCCTTTCGAGAAATATTCGCGATTCGGCCGATTATAATCCACATATTTATACACCATAGTATGTACATATATTTGCCAACATCACCACCACGTATACAGATCATCATCATCATAGCCATCATCATTCGAAGAGAGAATATTCCCGCTCTTTTTCGTTTCATTCTCTCTCCGTTTTGACCTTCTCTCTTTCTATGGTCTTTCTATGGTTCGACCAGGTTTCCCATCTCTCTCTCTCTCACTATTCTCCTCTCTGTGTTCATTTCTTTTCCTCCTGAAAAAAACGTCCCGCTTCAAGCATCACACACACACACACCACTCGGTCGTGGGTCCTTTTCGAGTCCACCCAGCTTGTTGAAACTTGCCATAATCCGCTCTCACCACTCATATGAGTTTGCCAAAACTTTTCGGCCTCCATATTTCCGAGGGCTTCCGTTGATTTGGTCTTCAGAGACACCATCAATTGACATGAAGAGAGAGAGAGAGAGCGAAGGCCTCAAGCGAGCTCATTTGCTTACTTTTTCCTGTTGCTGATGTTTCTTCTCTCCACTCTTTTTCATGAGGCAACGTCAATCGTGCACAAACCATTGTGTGCATTGGCTCTACTAGCTTTTCGTTGCAACGTTGTTGCCTAGCATTACAAACACATACAAGAGCGAATCATACATTGGCTACCTTTTGAGACAACTTAATCACTTTCTCATTAGGTTTTCACCGCTCTCATCAGGTCTCTTCTTTCCCTCTTACTTGATGCATATCCACCCTTTAACGTCCATTAGGGCTTTCTCTCCATCTTCTGAATGCCATGCATATTGATGCTCAGTTTATGGCTTATATACTCATTTCTACGGGCTTCTCTCTCTTTCCACAAGCAAAGTATGCTGAGAGAGACGGTAAAGAATATTGAGGAATAAGAATCGGAATCATGTTCCTTCGTACAATGAGAGATATTTCTCTCACCCTCCAACTAATTCTCTCTCTCTTTCTCTCTCTTTCATATACTTTTTTGCCTCATATTAGAAACGAGATCTCTCCCACTCATCCCAGCTATCTTGTCTCTTTTTCCACGACAGGAAGAGAGAGAGAGAGAGAGAGAGAGAGAGAGAGAAAGAAAGAACAGAATACTCACTCTCTATAAGTGTTCCTATACGTTGCCTATAAAATATTGCTCTCTTTCTCTTTCTTTCTTTTTCTCTCTCTCTCCATGCTACGGTACTTGAACATAAGCTAATTTCCATACAGCAGCTAGCCTCGATTCCAGTTTGCTCGCTGATTCTCTTCTCATGCAACGTTCCTCTCTTTATTTTTCCATTGATGCTCAATATGATTGCAAACTGTTTTTACGACTTTTGTTTCATCCCGCAACTCGTTCCACTCGCTGCGCTATTTGTCAACACCCGTTCCTTTTTGGCATGGCTAACTTCTTGGTGGCCTTCTCATTTTGTGCTGATGGTGGCCACTTCTGCCTCACTTGGGACAATATCATCATCACCAATTCCACTCTTCTTCTTTCCTCCTCTTCTCTTCCTCTTAGACTCACTAATCTAACTGTTTACCTTGCATGATGAGTTCGCCTGGAGGCAAATGATATTACACTCACTGTCAAACATCATTTGACACTTTTTGCATTTCCACTATTTCTGGCCACTCTTTTCCACTCACTATTTGAGTTAGTTGTGAATCGTATATACCTGGACACAATTCTTTTTTCAATCAATTCAATAGATCAAAATTACATGATTGATTTGTGGGGGGTGACATATGTGAGGAATGTTTGTTAGTTGAAATAATAAGAGGAAAAAGATGAGAGAAGAGAGGGAAAAGAGGAAGAATCCAAAGATTTTCAAGTATGAATCTTTTGGAAAAATTTTTCGTTGGAAAAGTTTCTTTCGAGAGGCAACTGAAATAATTTCTATTTTCTATTTTCGCCATGATTATGATCAATGATGATTTGATTGGCAACAAAATTAGCCCTCAACTGGATTGCCTTACATCTCTCAGGGGCAAAATTATGGCAAAAAGAGCGATTGGATCCCTCTTCTCCTCTCCATTTCTCTCTCCTGCTCTTGGCCCAGCATCCCAGTAGGATTTAGATGATACTTTTCACTCTCTCTTATCCACTCACTTACTTGATAAATGATTGTGATCATGTTCTCCTAATCATTGATAGTAGTTGAAAATCATGTACCTAAAGTGATAAAAGAATCAAATTTGAGCTTCCTATTTTCACTTGCCCCCAATAGATGGATGGTAATCGAAGCGATGCTTGTGCTCATTTATGTATAATTTCAAGACTAGATGAATACACGTAAAATTTCAAGCTATCCTCTACTCTATCATATTTCTGATTCCATAGCATTCAACTCATCGAATCTAATTTATCAGATCATTTTGATATTCCCTCAGTAAATAAATTATATTTCACCTTGAAGAAATGCTTTGATAACTCTTGATCTAGCCTGTAAGACGGGCTGTGAAAGTAGCCATGTTGATGGAACTGATCCAGATTGATCATTACTTGTCGAAATTTCGGATTTCGGCATCATGTTGAGATCTTTGAAATTTTTTTCACTCTTTCCGCTTCCCATTTTGTTCTCAACTTTTGGAATTTTGCTCATCTCTTCTTTACTTTTTCCATGTATATTCTTTTCCATAGTTGATTCCAAATGTGGACTTAGCTCCGCAGCATCTTCATCGTCATCGAATTCAACTTTTTTAGGATACTTTTTCTTCACATATGCTCCAACTTTCACTTTACTTTTTGATTTCAAATCATGTCCATTTAACGATATTTTAGCTCTCTTACCAGCTATCTGTAGTCCATGTCCTTTATCAAAACTTGACACTTGATCAACACCTTTCTTATTGGTTTTAATTTTTTTACCCTTTTTACCCACAATTAACGTTGTTCGATGACCACTGATACCAGCTTCAACGAAAGGCTGCTTAAAACTTGCGAAACGTTTTTTCCATTCTTTATCTTTCTTAACTTTCTGCAATCTATTCTCATCACCAACTTCCTCTTTGTGATAATAATTTTTCCAACCATGTCTCTTGTGGCCTTTGCTATGAACTTTTTTCGAATTATATTTCAACTTTTCATCAATATTGTCATCCTTAATTCGATGACTTTTCAATAGCTTTTCCAAACGCTCTTTACTGTCTTTGGGCTTCAATTTAGCAGCTTCTTCTTCATGATTATTGAGTAGATCAATATCTTCAACTGATTTTTTCACTTCATCATCCACAGAGGTTGGATTAGGATTCAATTGAGTTAGCTTCTTCTTCTTGTTTTTTGTTTTTTTCTTTGTTTTTGATTTCTCTTTGTATTTTGAAGGCTTTCTCGTGGTACTTGTTGTAGTCGTAGTCGTGATCATTCTCTCTTGATGAGATTGAATTTCTGGAATATCTTCAAGAGGATAGTCAATCGTTTCAGGCACCGGAGTATTTGTTACTTTTTCATCAGATATCATATTGTTCCCATAATCAGGCTGGGGGGGAACATATTTGTCCAAATAGTCATCACTAGTCACCTCAGAGTCAATCGATTGCTCCTCATCGGGGTCATACACCAGGCCAAGATCGTTTTCAGAATACAAATCATTTTGAGGTACTCGAACTGGTCCGTTTTGATGTCCATTTGTAGCCAATCGACTTACATCTGAGGAAGCAATTGAAGTGACCAAGGTACACAGTAAGAAAAGTGGGAAGAATGCGGAATGCTGTGCAATCTAATGTAAAACATAGAGAGAAATGCCAGAATGATTGTTTAGTTATTGATTGGAAGAACTAGAATTCAAGTGGCCTCAAACTAAAAAATTGATGATTGAAAGTATCAAAAGGGATCTTATTGAAAAATCGGAAGAATTTATTCTCAAACTTACCGAATTGATGTTGAAGAAACATAGCTTTCGCATAGTTTACAACAACCATGAGTCCTATGAGCTTACATGGATCTTTCCAAACAATCAAATCAACAGATAATCTTTTTCACTTTTGAAAGTAAACTGTTAGATGTTAGAAATGGAATTGAGATTCGAATTCCAGCAAGTGAACTGACTGACAACTCAACGATGCGATGAGCACTGGTTGTTCTCAAGATGATCATGATGATAGCTTTGCTGAATACCTGTATTAATTAGATTGTATGTATTATAAATCAGATGAAAGTTTTTTGCATGTAATCTGTTCAATTTCAAAAGATTTTTTTTGGAAATAGTTCCAATTATATACATATCAGCTTGCTTGATGTCTTAAAGAAGTAGATAAATTAGGAAACATTGTTTACAAATTGGATGAGAAACAGTTCCAAAGATTAAAACTGGTACGTATCGTCAGTATCAATCAAGACATTATCGTAGCGTATTGCGAAACATTTTTTCATCTAAATTGAATTATTCTGAATTGAAAGTGAAAAAAGTCTTTTTTTCTCCTCACTTCATATCATTTCAGTAGTCTTGGGGGCTGGAAATTTGTTTCTTACACCGGAAGTGTAGCATACATTTCATATTCGACATTATGAGAATCTGGTATTCCAGCTGATGAACCTCCATTATCTTAAACAGAAAGTTTGATTGAAACTCAATGATTCTTATCATACATCTTGTTTTGAGCCCAATGTTTGTTCATTTTCCACTCACTTTTTTCTTTCATGCTGGTATCTGAGTAGCCATAGAATTTCCAATTGGATGCTGATTCCATACAAACTCCTTTTTCCTATCAAATTACTAAGGTTTCTAGTTTCTAATGTCCTGAATAAAATTGTCACAAATCTAATCGATAATCTTTTCTTCCTTTTCTTCATTCACTCCATCCGATTTCAATTTCGATGTTCTTTGAGCCTTATTTTCTATTTTCATTTTTTCATTAGCTTACCATCATAATCATTACCGGTTAACTGCTCCATGTAATATTCCAAAATTATCATTCTTTCCTCTATTCCACTCCAAAAAAATTGTATATATCACATACATCTTTCCGGTTACTCTTTTTTCTCATATAATTTGACTAATTCTATAAAAACAATTCATATCATCAAGCAGTACCATGTTTCAACTGTTCACCACCTTTTTCATCATCAATGTTTTTTGCTACTCTTTTAATTCCATCACCCAAAACTATTCACCTACACAAATATACAGTTACTTTCTTATGTACTCATTTCACCTCTCTAGTTCATTCACGTTCATAAGTGTGTATGTGTATGTGTGTACAAAAGCTTGACTGGTACTCGAAGTGGGAAAACAATCAGATTTGTGTGAATCAATGTGGCCTTCTATTTTTTCCCGGAAGATTCTCATCTCTCTTCCTCCATCCCTCTCCATCTCTCTCTCTCTCTCTCTCTCTCTCTCTCTCTCTCTCTCTCTCTCTTCAGCGTCTTAACACATACACACTCTTCTTTTCTTCCTTCTTATATCTGATGTTCCGTTTTTCATTTTCCCTTCACACATAGTGTGTATATAGTATGTATATACATACATACATGTATACTGTAACTCTCGTGTTCCACTCTCTTGGAGGCGGAAGCAAATTCAATATCTCAAACTCAACAACATGTGACATTCAATATCACTTCTCCTTCTCTTTCTCTCTCTCTCTCTCTCAAGTTCTTCTTGGTCCTAAGAAAAATGAGACTTCCATTGGCGATTCAATTATTTTCTCACTTGCTTCTGAATTACTCTGTCAGTGTACAGAATATCTTGCTGCTTTTCCTCTTCCCTCTCTTACACACAGCCTCAGCTTCGACGTGATGAATTTGAAAATTGAGGTGATACATTAGATAATGAACAGATTGAGAGTTGATGCGTTTTTCTTACCTCTAATCGAAAAAAAAACTTGCCCAAGAATGTTTCTAATTGACAGTATCAATAAATGGTAAATTGAAAATTGAAAGTCAACAGATCACATTATCAACGTCAGTATCTATCTAGGATTCAAACAAAACTTTCCCAAGATCTCGATCACCTTGAGGCAATATTTTTTTCCCCTTCTATTTCAGCCAAAATTCATCTTTTTAACTTCTTCTTCTCCTGTTGACAGAGAGAGAGAGAGAGAGAGAGAGAGAGAGAGAGAGAGAGAGAGAGACTGTGTTTGCTTTTCCTTTTTCTCACTACTATTACTACTATGTCTATGGAACACTTGTGTGAGTAGATCGATTCCAAGGTGTCTCATGTGTAGCCCCAAAATTGGCCATCATTTTCTTTTCTCTTCTGATTTCTTGGGCTTATTTTACTGTCTCTCTTCTCTCACTGCTCGTGCAGATACAGAGAGAGACACACACACATAGACAATTACTGTGGCCTCCGTGTTGCTATATAGCTTGAGGGCAAAAGTTACAATCGATTCAGCGTTTGTTACCGTAACTTATTACAAACACCATACGTACACACACGCACATGTGAGTTTATGTGTCACTTATATTGAGCAAATCAATCAGAACAAGTCGCAGTAAATTTTTCACTCTTCTTTTTTTTACACTTTTATTTCCATTAGCCAGCTTTAAGTCTTGGGCTTCTTCAGCTCTCTCTCTCTCTCTCTCTTGGGCTAGCAAAGTTTCAAATTGGAATCATGTTAAAACTGCTGTTGCTGCTAGAAGATTCTTCTTCTTCCACACTATAATGTTCTTCTAAAAATTGTATCTTAATAGTTGCCTAATATCGATTATATTACCCTGTCAAGATTTTATTCGCGCTTTTAAATGCTTCACATGCACACTCAGACACACTTGCGCACACTTTTGCTGACCTTTTCGATTGGCCAAGCTAATCAGTAATCAGCCAACTTATTTTATTCAAGCTTCTCGCTACACACCCACTGTGAGCTGGGGGTATGAATAAATTATCAACATCTCAAGGAATCGTAAGAGAGTGTAAATGAAGAACAAAATCCACTGGCTTACAGCTAAATTCTATTCCACGAAAAGTTACAGCTTTTCTCTCTCTCTCATCCAATTCACTTCAACTATCAATCACCACCGTCTCTCTCTATCTTGGACTCTCTCTCTCTCTCTCTCTCTCTCTCTCTCTCTCTCTCTCTCTCTCTC
>QZCP01000021.1:0-20698 GCA_003956705.1 Brevipalpus yothersi | reverse complement strand
TCTCTCTCTCTCTCTCTCTCTCTCTCTCTCTCTCTCTCTCTCTCTCTCTCTCTCTCTCTCTAGCTTTTTCATCCTATTCCATCCGCAATGGCCACACTCAATCTCCATCATCAGGCCACCTCCACTGTGTTTCGCCTTTTCAAGTCCAAACTTTGCTCTCAAATCCAATCCATCTCTATTCGACAGCCAATCATGGAAGAGTTCAGGTCAATCACTCGGCCGATCGGCTTGCCATTCGAAATGATCCATTTCCCATTCTACCTTCATTCATTTTCTTTCTCTCTCTCCTCTCTGATCGATAAGTTCCCCTGCTTTACGATTGCTTTTTTCCTCTCTCTCTCTCCTCTTTTTGCCCCCGATCTGAGCCTGGGACACAGTGTTGATTTTTAGTGATGGACCAATTTTTAGTTTTTAGCACAATATTGTGAACCCTTAAAGAGTGGACAAAGTTGGACTGTAATCAGAGCTCTCTCTCTCTCTCTCTCTCTCTCTCTCTCTCTCTCTCTCTCTCTCTCTCTCTCTCTCTCTCTCTATGGCTAAAATGATCGGTTTCCCTCCAATCCATATCTCACATAGATTATGATCCACCGGAATGCTTGAAGTGGGACACATTTTATCAGGCCACAATCTTTTTCTAGCCTCCTCTCTCTCTCACTTCTTTTTCTCTCCTCAATTTGCCGGCTTATCCATCAGTCCTGAGCCGAAACCATCAGCTGGACCTGTTAATGTGATGACATTTGAAAATTGTGTGTACGAGGTAGAAGTGAAGAGAGAGAGAGAGAGAGAGACCAAAAGCTGAACGGAACGAAATGATGGCCTTAGAGAGTGAGAGCCCACACCGGGTCCAAGAAGGGGACCAAGATTTTCGGTTTTGGAAACCTTATTGCCAGGGTGCTTGATAGCTGAGAAAAGTTTTCCTCTTCTCTCTCTCTAGCTTGGTAAGCTAAGTGAGGAGAGCATCATCAACAGTTGCCATAGGCTATGACAATCATTTTTGACCATTCGAAAGCGAATTAACTAAATTGCCCGCTCTTGGTGTGCCGGCTTCAGCTCTTGATTGTCTCTGGAATTGGTCTCCCGCCGATAGACCAAAGTCCGCGCGTATAATAACTCAGATAACCAGTGATTCTGTTCACTTGTACCCAGTCAAGGATAGAATATATACTCATGCACATACACACACATATACACACATGGATCTGAACTTTTCTAGCGAAGACTAGTCCCGTCTAGGATGAAGAGAGATAGAAAGACGATTATCTGAGAATTTTCTCATCATCTTGATCCTAGTAGCAAGTATTCACTAGGCTTTTCTCTCTTTCTCGTACAACAAATTCATTCAATATGTCAAAACGAATGTTTCAGCTTAGTCAAAAATCAGTCTACCTGAGAGCTGAGCTTTAAGTTTGAAACACTGATTTTCTTGTCATTTGGTGACGGAAATGGAAAGATGGCCCAAAAAGATATGTTTAAACATTATTGGACAGGACAAGAGAGAGAGAGAGAGATGAGGACTCGTCACGATATACATGCCACCGATGGTACCTGTGTCCACTTATCAGTGGACATTAATTGTGAATACAAAATGACCAGCGAGAAATGATCTGATTTGCTTATCGGACAGCATAGGGTGAGAGAGAGAGCGCAAATGGAGCTCATAAAAGCGGCCGGATAAGATGACATTGGAATGTGATAATGAAGAAAGAATTCTTTTCACCTCACTTTTTGTTCACTCGAAACGGGCCACAGCGACATAACAAATCGGGTTGATCTGATGTATACCTTTTTCGGTGCTCTATTAGTTGCTCCATTCTATTGGCAAAGTAGAATGGTATAACGAAATTGATGTACACACACATACACGTACATGTACATACGATTCTGTTCATCTTTTTTCGAGTACGGCTTCCAAAATCATCATCCATTCACGCTCGATAGCATCAACACAGAGTTAGTTGAAATTGAATTCAGGTCAGCCGACTGTCAGTGTCATGGATAAAGAGGAATTCATCCAACCGAGCCATCGATATACACATGCACAAGGTGTGTATCTTCAGGATTCAGGATGTGGAGGACAGGATGAAGATGCAGATTGGTATGGTTGATAATGGAGAGAAAGAAAGAAAGAGAGAGAGAGGGAAAGAGGGGGAAATTGGCTATTGTGTTATGATGATGATCATTCTACTGGATTTTTGCGTAGTAACAAGTCTCATGAATCTGATCAAATTCTGAGGTCAAATATTATTGTTGTTGTGGGTGATAAGTATTGGTCTCTACTAACCATGCAACAAGCCACCGAATGAGGACCTCTCTTTATTTTTCGTTCTCTCATCAAAATGAGGGATGAAAAATAGCTCGGATGCTGGTTGAGGCAAAAAATTTATCACCATAATATTTTGTGCTCCTTATTTGTTCCATCCATGTTCCATGATCAAGCGTAGGAGCGATTGAAATGAAATTTTTTGGTACACACACACTTTTCGCATCTATCCATCTTTTTTCCCTCTCGAGTGGATTCCATGAAGAAGAAGATGAAGATGATGTTGAAAAATTTCATCTCTCATCTCTTCTTCTCGAACCTCTCTCTCTTTCTCATCCTCCAGAAACTATTAAATGAGATGGCCTTTCCTTTTTCTCAACCTCTCAACATTATTTTATCTCTCAAAGTGTAATAACTCATCTAAAATCACTTTGCTCTCTTCACTTTTTGGTTATTTCTTCATACTCTCTCTCTCCAAAAGAGCCCACTTTTTTTCGGCTGGGTTGTAGGAGTGCCTTTGATAGGGAAAATAGTAGATAATTCAACCTGCTTCATATATACACATTCTTTCTCTGGTTACACATAATATTTACTTCTTCTTCTCCTTCTTTCCATGCTGATTTTCCGGTGATTGCCAAGTGTTTTCCAGGGAAAATTCAGCAAAAATAAAAGCCCGCCAAACGCGTGCTCATGAGATTCTCATAAGATTAATACAACATGCTGTATAATCATAACGATCGATGTTGAACTGTTTTTTTGGTCATGTTCTGTTAATAATAATTTTTAGCTCGTAATCATCATTCAAAATCATCTGATGAGTGTGTGTGTGTGTACAGTATACAAGTTAAAGAGATGCTGGAGGCTGTGAGTGTTATGGAAGTTGTTATGGAAGTAATTTTCATCAAACCACAAAATGATGATTACTATGTTGATGAGGAAGGGCCAAGATGAGAGTGAGAGGGAGAGAGAGAGAGAGGGAAGATGCAATATCGTTCCAATTGAGTGCATAAATTATGCTTCAATCTTGGTAATATTTTTATGCTTCTCAACGATAGAGAGTGGAAAATGTTTATATAAGTAGAATTTGAAGAACAAGAAGAAGCGAAAAGCACTTACTAAGTAAGTGAGTAATTGAGATGATTGTGACGATAGTGTTATGGTGTTATGAGTGAGAAAGCTGTTTTATGTGTTCACCAAAATTAGGTGTAAATATATGGCCTCATACTTTTTTGTTGATCCACTTTTAATCACTTTTCACCTGGTCTCAATGGTCCAATTTTTTTCGGTGTGGCTTTCCATTTGAGTATAGGTGATGAAACAGAATAATGATTTTTTCTCACAATAAAAGGGTTCAACATCAGCATTCCCGTATGGTGTTGATCAGTATCAGTGAAAAATTGTTTCGATGGAAAACAAATTTTCTGCTTAATCGTATTTCATCCACCATTATCAGTATCAATAGTCTGGCATTTGATTGGTAAACCAAATCTTAAATTTTATTTCCCCCTGAAAAAGCAAAA
This sequence comes from Brevipalpus yothersi, assembly GCA_003956705.1. Taxonomy (NCBI): domain Eukaryota; kingdom Metazoa; phylum Arthropoda; class Arachnida; order Trombidiformes; family Tenuipalpidae; genus Brevipalpus; species Brevipalpus yothersi. The sequence continues at coordinate 16,918 of QZCP01000021.1, read as the reverse complement.
ATATCAGGTCAAATAATCACCTAGCATCAGCCTCCAAAAAGTACCTACAAACATGCAGTCTTGAAGGTTTCTCTCTTCATTCAATTTAACACTCTTGTATCGCTAACGTGCTGACGTTTTGGAGCCAAAATTGAACTTATCCCGTGGAGAGAGAGAGGGACCTGAGTGATCATCATCACTGCCACCTCCAGCATGCTGCTCGCCCATCTTGCCGAAGAAGAAGAAGAATAAGATAAAGTTCGGTGAAGCTTGGCCTAAGATGTTGAGGCCAAGAGAAGAAAAAATCAGTCCCATCTAACTAAGAGTAAGTCTTATGTACCTGGCAGCATGGAAGGATCTGTTCACCGTTGAGATGCTGTTGATCTTGTTCAACACAGCGGTGTTCCATTCCAATGGATTTGCTTACTGAATTTCTGCTTGCTCCTTAATTCCGAGTCAATATGATAGATTTGCTCTGAAATTGGACATGAATATATCTATTAGCGTTAGCAACATGTTGCTTATTTGAGTAAGATGAGCTGGAGGTAGGAAAAAACAGGGCTTGAAAGAAAGAAAGAAAGAAAGAGAGAGAAAGAGAGAGAGAGAGAAAGAGAGAGAGAGGCGAGAAAAAATGATGGAAGAATCGAAAATGATTCTCACTTCATATCCAACAGTATTGGAAGAGAGCTAAAAGTGCGATCTTAAAATCGGATTATGAACAGTGAAAGATGATGAATAATTATCTAGCTTCTTAAATCACTCTACTTGACTATTTTTCTCACTCTTTCCATCATCATCCTCTCTCATTATGCTCTCTTCAATCATCATCACTGCTTATTCCGTTTCTCTCTTTCTCTCTTCCAACTGATATTCCTCATTCATCAACTTTTCTCTCTCTCGCTCCTGTTTCCTCATCTTTTTCTCTCTCTCTCACATTCTCATTGACTACCTGTTCTTCATCTTCGAGTTGCCCATCGATTGTGAAGCTCATTTCATCCATCTATTCTCATTCAATTGAGCTCTCCTTCTCTCTCTCTCTCTCTCTCTCTCTCTCTTTCTCTTTCTCCCCCTCCTATTATCATCATCTTATTTCTCAGCTTTATTCTCAGGAAAGCCTTCAGAAAACCACAAAACTAATAGCAAACCACCTGAGAAAGTGGCCCAAAGCCGTAGTAAACGGAAAAGAGAAGGGAGTGAAACTGGCTAGAAAATTCGATTCATCTTCTCTCTCTCTCTCTCTCTCTCTCTCTCTCTCTCTTGATTCTTTATCTTCAATTTAATTGCAAAATCAGCTGGGCGAGAGAGATATCCTCTCTATCTTCCTCTTCTTCTTCTTCTTCTTCAGTCTCTTCTCCGCCCTCACAACTGGCCGGCCCTTCCTTCTTAAGGCCACTTTGCCATCTTCCACCGGATTCACCATTACTATTATTATTGTGGCCATTATTTCAATTTTGTTCGCCCAGTATCAACGGGAATCCGGTAAGGGAATAATCATGACGGAATACAGGATAGAGGGGGGGGGGTGAGGAGGAGAGAGGGGAGAAGAAGAAAATTTTTTCTCTTCCAACATTACTCACAAATGTTCAATGTTTACCTTACCATGCACGCGGCTGACCTACGGTCGATGAGGTCATCTGGTGAAATGTATTGTGAAATGTCAGTCTGATCGGTTTTGACTCGGATGATTCGCGTATAATGATTGACCTCACAAGCTGGGAGGGAATAGAAAAATTTTTTCCAATCGGAATCATCATCATTTCCATCTCGGGAATGCGTACACATCATACATCTATTGGAAAAATTGAAAAATTGTTTCAATCATGGAATGAAAAATTCCAAAAGAACCTGTACAACTACCACTATTTGAAGATGAAAAGAAGCCACAAATGCGAATCATTTGCGTGTCTCAACTATGGACTCAGCATCAGTGTATGATGTGTGTGTATATGTAAGTAAAACGCGATCGAGTGGATCACGAATATTAAGATAAAAGAGTAATAATTTTGTTTCACCTCCTCCTCCTCCTTCTCTTCCTCCTCCCCCTTCACCCCTCATCTCCACCGTCTTCCATGATCTATCATGCCTCATCAGCAAATCTTCTCCTTTTTGCACGCGATAGTAATGCAAATTAATGTTCATGCATAAGTAAGTGATAAAAGTGGGAGGAAGAGGTGGCCTTTGCCAGACACGCTTTATTATTTTAACAATTTTTCTCTCTTTTTCTCTCTCTTTCTACCTTCTTACTATCTTTATTCATGCTTTTCGTGGCATGTTCATGTCGTTCTGATATTTTGTGTGTGTGGTTTTGAACAAAATTTGCCGGTCTCATGATCAACCTCATGTGTCCAGTCCAAATATCATTGCTCTCTCACGGTAAGTGGACATGAAAGTATACACACTTATTTTTCATGATGATGATGATGACAAATATCATCACTACTATTACTGCTATCATTATAGTTTCACATTTGAACATTCAGCTATATTCACCATGGCTTCTCAAAAATGGATACACACACATTCAACGATTGCTGGAAATCTTGGCCACGATTACACGAAAATCATCCTTGGAATCAGTGATGGACATACACTGGACATGGAATGAATCAAGTAAGATCTGTAGAGAAGAAAAAACACGGAGAAATATATCCATTCTGGATAGGTAATCAAGATTGGCTTTATTGAATAGACACTATATATCCATGTATCTACAGTAAATGTGTTGAGATAAAATAAATGAAAAGCTAATATTTCTATCTGATACCATGTGAACGATATTCCAATTCCATTTGGTCTCCCTTTTTTGATCGTTTTAGCCTCAATATTCTCTCTTTCGGTTTCTCTTTCTCTTTTTGATCTCTTTTGGTGAATCGAATCAATATTCGGTATCGAATAGTTTACCAAAGAAAAAAGAAACGATAAGCTCAAAGTGATCAGCATCATGAATGGACCATCCCGTGTCATAGTACTCACTTTCTTCATCAACAGCAAACTTGTTGATTAATCGATAGTATCAGTAGAAATGAGGTGATTTTTTCTTTTCTCTCTCTCTCTTTAACCAAAAAAAACTAAGAGAAAATACTATTTTTTCTCTCTCTTTTTCTCTTCTCCTTTTTTCAATGAATAATTACTATTTGCAAGGCGTCACTTGATTGCGTGATTCTATCGCCTCTTTCCACGGTTTGCCTTCTATTTTCTCTCTCTCTCTCTCTCTCTCTCTCTCTCTCTCTTTCTCTTTCTTCTTGTATTCCAAATGAATCATTCATCTGAGCTCATGCCTAATTTTTGCCAGCACATTTTCACTCAATTTATCCAGGTAAAGTGTGAGAAATTGAAATTTGGTGTGCAATTTGTAATCAACTGAAATTGATTATTATTAAGCGTACCTAAATGAGGGAGAAAGAGAAGGAGAAATGAATGTGTATGTGTGTGTGTGTCTATAAGTGTATGTTTTGGGTAAACGTTTTACGCTGATTTAGTCTTTCTCTTGCCATTTAAGAAACACTGGATGAGCCTGATGAGCTTTGAGGCAGATGAGAAGGAGAAAAATAAGAAGATACATAATAATATCACTGCTCATACAAGGCACGCTTATGAATACTGATTGAATTCGGTGGATACATGAATACACATACGCACACATATGTATTCATAATTATTACTTTTACACCCAAAACTCACTCTTTAACTGATTTTTTATGCTCGAACATTTGAGGGAAAAAATTTCCAAATTCTTATTCATTCCACAGGCTCTATTCTCGCGCCCTTTAATCCTATGGGCGCGATTCAACACGATTGAACGCCCACTTGATATACTGTAGAATTTGGAAGAGAGAGAGGGTAAAAAAATTCAAAGTATTTTTACTTTGCCACTACTTTCTCCACTCTAGTGAAAATCCTTCTGATAATCGGATGAATATAAAAATCGATGAAATTTGATGGGAAGAGGAAAAAATTTCGCCCGAAAAATAATCTGCTAATCAGTTGCAGCCCAGTCAAATGGGTATCAAATTGAAAATTGAGATCAAAATTTGAAAGCGAAATATTGAATTATCTTGTCAACACACGGTCCAAATTTCACTTTAGAATCATATATCATTTGAGGAAGAGAGAGAGAGAGAGAGAGAGAGAGAGAGAGAGAGATCAGTGAGAAATAATGGCAATGATAATTGCAAGACAGAGAGAAGAGATGTAGAGTTAAAGAAACAGATGATAAGTGGAAGAGAGAGAGAGAAAAAAGATACAGGAAAAGTAGAGAGATGAGCTATCATCAACTCAAAATTCATGTTATTAGCTTCACAAGAGCTTGTCATCCACTTGGTCTTATTTCTATCTTCTCTCTCTCTCTTTCTTTCTCATTCCATCATCTTGAGAGCGAAGGGAATAGAAGTTCCAGAATCGGTTTCCCTGAAATTCCTTGCAGGCCAAAAAACCACAAGTGTTTTCATCCATCATCGAAAGAACATGTCTACCAGCAATACTGACTCTCTCTCTCCCTCTCAAGTGGACTATTGATTGGCAATCAAAAGTTGCTGAAATATGGTTTTTTCCTGTTACATGCTCTTCATGAAGCTTTCTCTTTCTCTGTAAACTTATGACCATGAGCATGAGGAAGAGAGATGAAGAAGCACAAAGTGCAACTTATTTCTCCATTTGAATAGCAAAATATTCACACTTGTTTGGGTTGCAATGAACTCTTTTTCCAAAATGATTGCAGTTAGAAGAGAGAGAGAGATTGTGATTCACTTGAGTGAACCGAAAGATAGTTTCAAGAATACAAGCGGTTGTGGACAAGCTTGCAAACAAGTCAAATGATCAACGAAACAAGATGATTATGATAATGATGATCAAGAGAGGCAAAATGAAGCGGGATGAGCAAGAGAGAGAAAGAGAGAGAGAAAGTGAACAGAATAGTCATTTTAAATTGTCATGATTATGGTGATCAGTGGACATACTGATCATTCTATGAAATTACCAGTGTTTACTGTCAATGTGATCTCATCAGCCGTCAGGCACATGGCACACAATCTTCCTTCATCTTGTGTGGATCTGATGCCTGTCAAGAGCAGGGTAAATGAAAGTCACCAAGGTTGGTCTATTTATTCAGCTATTTTATGCACTTCATTGACACGCGTTCATCTACATACAGGCTTGAATATCAAATCATGATCTAGTTACATCGGATGAAATAGCATCCGAAATTGAATTTAGATGAACACACAAGTCACTTAAGCTCAGTATCCAATGACATGGGGAGATTCATCCTAAGCCAATGGATGTGAGAGTTGATGAATTAAGGTGTAAGCAGGTGAGAGAGAGAGAAAGAGAGAGAGAGAGAGAGATGGAGAGGATTCCTTTTTCCAAAACACTGATTTCATTACGTGCTAACATGAGTATAAACAAGCCTCTACAATCGGAATGAGGCTTAAAATGAAATCATATTGGAAAGATAAGATGAATGTTGATCAATACTCTTCTCCATCATCTTGCTCCTCTTCACTTATCTTCTTGTTCTCTCTCTCTCATGTTGGCCAAAGGAGCTCCATCGAGGTGTTGATGAAGTGTTTTGATGGTGATCGAAGGTGGACATGATGTGAAGATGAAATAGATTGAAGAGGCATGAAAATTGATGGGATCGGCCAACAAGAGTGGCAGGTCAGAGGCGAGAGAGAGAGAGAGAGAGAGAGAGAGAGAGAGAGAGAGAGAGAGAGAGAGAGAGAGAGAGAGAGAGAGAGGATGAGAGCATCTTCCTCTTGTGGTGTGGAAAGTGGTTTGCAAGTGATGAGGAAGACAAGTTAATGGCGATTGGCTGAGATCGAGAAGGATTCCGATCATCATGATGATGGCTGAAAATATTGTTGATATGATGAAAGAATATTGAATCTTCTCATGATCACGGAAAAGATGGATATATAAGCATAAGAGATAGATAGATAGAGAGAAAGAGAGTATCTGTTCATTTTTTTCTCCTTCCTCTATCCTATCGCACGAGATGATGAAAAAGAATAAAGGCTCCCCAAATGATGATCATGATAATTCATGTAGATAATGTCCTGTGTTGGCATAATATTTTATCCAAAAGAGCCTTCGAAATGTATTAGTATTGAGAATCCTCCTTTTTCGATGATGATCATCAGATCCGTTCTCTCGCTCTCCCTTGTATTATTCTGTTTCCTTCCATCAGAACCATGATTAGCTACGCCTCGGTCATTGAGCAATCTTATTTTCTCTCTCTCTCTCTCTCTCTCCTACACTTGATGCCGGGAAGTTTTGGGCTCAATAATGACCCATCCATTACTTGAATTAATCAAAATTAGTGATCACCAAGCTCATAAACACGCTCTCATTCACCTCTCACTTCCACCCTTCGAGACATTCTTTGGCCCATTGACTCTTCCTCCTCTCTTCTATCCTCCTTTCTCATTCCACCTCCCCCATTCCTCCCCCTCTCTTCCTTTGCATCCCGAGACTGACTTCATTTGCAGTGATGCAAACATTTTGGAAAACGATTTGCTCTGATACTCCATCCTCCAATATTCTCTCTCTCTCTCTCTCTCTCTCTCTCTCTCTCTCTCTCTCTCTCTCTCTCTCTCTCTCTCTCTCTCTCTATTACTCTCTTTCTCTCTCGGTGGGCCAATTGACTTTCATCATATAAAGCTCAAATCTAGTGGCTTTACGGTTAATCCCCACAGCTAACACACACTCAACCGCCATCTCCTCCTCCTCCTCTTCTCTTTTTCCTGTATTCCCATCATCCACTGCTTCTCATCATCCACTATATATATACTCACACATCACACATATTGACATCCTCGTTCCACCTCTCTTTCATCTTCCGAAATCTCTTGAAACATATTTTTCGTGCTACTTTTTCCACATTATTATTACCACTACAAATGTTCATATCTATTTATATATATTTATATATATGTGTGTCAAACAAGAATCAGTGTGTCCAGTGTTGAAAGTTGTAAGCACTATACTTGTTTTTCAAATGTAACCAGAACGAAGTCACTTGTGCCACTGTACCGAATGTAGATGAGATATGAACAGAAGACAGTAGAGATAGACCAAGCAAATGTGCATGTAAGATGAGATAGCGTTAAAAAAATCTGTTCCTTCTCAACAATCAAAAGAATAGGTACAAAACGATTGACAAAACGTTGAAGCAAAAAATCTTTCTTGTCTCTCTCTCTCTTTTTGAGGTTCCTCTTTTCATTTTCGTCTCTCTTTCTTTTTTCACTTCTTCTTCATGCCCTTTGGGCAGAAGAAAGTTTGGACTTATTTGACATGTACTGGGTTGTCAACACGAATGTCGATCATTGATCAGTCAAGTGAATCAGTCGAACTAAACGCGTAAAAGCCTTTTCATCATCTTACTTTTGTCTAACATTCTCTCTCTCTCTCTCTCTCTCTCTCTCTCTCTTTCTTTCTATCTATCTTTTAACCGTTCGGTAAGCATCGCAACATGTCAGTCCATCTTCTTATCGGACTTAGCTACTGGTTCCACAATACTGAGAATAGAAAAATTCAATCAAATACCGCCACCAAATGGGACTTCTTTTTCTTGACCTATCTTGCCGAAACATGTCTAAGTTGACCACAAACTGACCCCTCAAACACCATTCTAATCTAATCGAATATTAATATTGGAAAGAATTTAGCAATTTGACAAGTCTCAAGATGTGGCGATGAGGAGCGGTGAGGAAATAATATTGCGCTGATAGAATACTTCGGGAATACTGGGTACAGCAAATAGTCACTGGTCACTTTCTGGTGTCAAGATTTGCAAGATTATTGATGATGGATGATCTGGTAGTGTGTGTGTGTAAATATATATAAGGCTTGATGATGAAGAAAAAGGGAGAGAATTCATTTATGAATGGATCAGTAGTCTTGGACTTTTATGAGCATCTCGGACAGTGAATAGAAGTGGCCCCAATGTTTGCCTTTTAGAGTGGGTGGTAATGTGAAAGTAAAGGATGAAAATACAAGGGAAAAAGAAAGAGATAGTAGAGAAAGAGAGAAAGAGAGAGAGAGAGACTCATTCATCTCTATCTGTTTCTTTAGCAAATTATTTTATTCACTGGTGAACACAGTCAATGGTATTGTTGCCATGATAAAGAATCAAGAAGATGCCGGAAGGAAACGATTTACTAGGGAAATGTAACGTGTTTATTAATTTGATTGTTCAATATACACACAGACACATCTTTTCGATGCCATCTTGATCGTCTTAATATCATTATTGTCAATATATGTATTGTTATTAGTACAAGTTTAACATATATTCACCAAAATTGTGATGAAACAAGATCTTGTTGCATGCTTTTTCACTTCTTTCTCTCTCTCTCTATTCCACTTTTTTTCGCGCTTTTCTTTGAATTCTTTTTACAGTTAGGAAAACACAGAGTCACTGTCACTTGAGTTCCTTTTCTTTCATCCATTTCAATTGTCTGATATTCCAGAATATCTTTTTCTCTCTCTCGCTCTCCTCCCATGATGCTTTAACTGCATCCTCTTCCCATCAAGAATCACTTACTTCTTTAACATTCTCAGTCTCCCAATTGTATGGCAACCCTTTTCCTCCTCCATTCAGCATCTTCTTCTCTCTTTCTTTCTCTTTGATCGTCTTTTGCCAGCATCTTGCAGCTTCTTCATCATTTTTTGGAGCTCCTTTTTGTGATCCTTCTCTTTCTTCCCATCAAATTATTCACACATTTAACTGCATCCATTCAAGGCTGATGATTCGACTCCAGAGTATTACCAATTCAAGGTGTTCTTGATGTATGGAAAGAGAGAGAGAGAGAGAGAGAGAGAGAGAGAGAGAGAGAGAGAGAGAGAGAGAGAGAGAGAGAAAATTGTAATCCCAAAAGTTAATCGAAAAATCGATTACAATATGATGATGAAAATAGTTGCCTCATTGCATCAATATCATCGAAGTAGGGTGAAATACGAAGGCTTATTTGTATTCTTGTTGAAGAATAGTAATTAAAAAGAATGCAAATTTCACTGATTTCACTGTTGATTGACCAGATTATCTAAGCCATAATTGTTTCCAAATCTTGATAATTCTCCAAAAATGTTAACGAATACCCATGAACATTGATTTTTTGTACATACACATTTGTATGGGTTTCAATACGAAAAGAAAAATAGATCAATGAAATTTTTTGCCTATTAAATTGTGTCCACACACCATGATTCAATGTTTGCATTCCAAGTCCGATTATTAGAGAAGGAAAACATTAATCAGATAAAGAGAAAACAATGTTTGAAACATGGTGGAGAGAGAGAAAAAATGATAGATTCTTGAAGGAAAAAAGTTGAGAAAATAAAATTGATGTTGTAGAAACAGGCCCACAAAATGAAGCATCTTCCTTACCCACCAAAATGAATGATTAACTATTTGATTTTTGGGCTCTCTCTCACTCTTACACATTGCCCAAAGCATCAGCTGCCAAATGATTTGATACACTTATTTTGAGAAACAAGCCACTGAATGAGATTATAAGAAGTGTTTGTGTTAATACTTTTAACCATAGAAAGATGGAGGAACCAAGTTGAAAACCATGTTCCAAGTATATAAGTTGTGGTAGTAGAAAAATTGATGACCAAAAGCTTGAAAATAAATTCTCTCTCTTTCGCTTTACACATTATCAGCCAATGAGTTCGATTAATCATTCTTCAAACTGTACTTTCTGAACAAGTTTGCAATTCGATTTTTCTTTCTTCCTCCACCGCATGTTGACAATTCCAGAGTACATAGTGTGTGTGTGTTCTTCGAACAAAGATTTTCAGTCCAATCTCGGTGGAAACAATCGATTATCACTCATGTGAGAATGAGAATGAATCGAAAATTAGATAACTTATACGTTTGGAGAAATCGAATTTTGCATGAGAATTCAGTTGTCTCCTTCTTGAAGGGAATTCCGTTTGAACATTTTTCGAATCAAAACTTATAGTTCATCGTCAACCGAAGAACAGTTTGCATGGTGAATAATATTCAGAATGATCTCTTTTTTTTCTCAATGAGCTTGTATAACATTCAATATCTAACCTTTATTGGATCCATAAGTGTGATAATGATGGTGTTTTCAGGCTATCCAAAAGTGATCTCATTGCAATAGATGGAGACAAACTAGATGATTGCATAGGCCCTGTATAGTGTTCCTCTGGATAACAAGTGATTTGCATGATGAGATGAGGGAATAAATCGAATAACTAGGGACGCTGGACTGGCCATGGAATTCAAAATATGGGAAAATCGATCGGAATGTGGGCAAAATGAGAACTCCAATATACAGCCTGCCCATAAGAGAGCAATCATAAAGTGTTGATGTGATGATAATCAGATTGTTGATGTTGATGAAGCGAATGAAGATCACTATAAAGCTGTGGCGAGAAATATAAAGTTGACTTTGGAGATGAGAGAGAAAGAGAGAGAGAGAGAGAGAGAGAGAGAGAGAGAGAGAGAGAGAGAGAATGGAATGATGCGACAAGGAAGAGAGAGATGGAAGATGAAAATTTAATCAAAAGCTTCTCATGTGGATGCATCTTCTTATAACTTTCTCTCTATTCTATCGAATTTAACATGGCCATATGATCCCGGCAAGAGTGATGGCACATAATCGCTTGAAAATCCATCGGATTATGAGCTATGAAATCATATTTTCTCTCTCTCTCTCTCTCGCTCTCTCTTATGTATACCACATCCACACTGAGTGATTCTATTCAACTCATCATCACAATATAAAGGACCGCTACTTCTTCATCTTCATCATCGTCCTCCTCCTCATCCCTTTGGCCACCCATGCGTGATCTTCTTTCCCTCTCTCTCTCTCCTTTCCATCATCAACACCATCTTACACATTCTCTCTCTCTCTCTCTCGCATCATTTTCTATTTTATCAGTCTGAGAGTTCTGGGGACCGCAAATGATTTCCGTGAGGTGGCGTCCGATTGGTGGGGGCCACTCATCGAGAGAAACAATAGAATACGAACGGAAGGGCACCCGAATAACAGTTCACTGATTTCGGGAAGCAGGAAGAAGATGATAGAAGAGATCCATCATCATTAGAGATGGGAGTTTTAATATTGAGCACTATTCTCTTTTGTCAATGCATGGGGAGAGGAGGAGGAAAAGGAGGGTGTATGTGTATGTGTGTGTGATGAGGAGGGAAGAGGAAAGAAGGTGGTATAACTAAATGTGATTGCACTTTGAATAAATTTTAATCAGTGAAGTTAATTGGTTCAATCTATTTAATCGTGAGACAAGCAGCCGCAGATGGAAAGATATTCAATTAACTTAGCGTCTTGTGTATATGTGTGTACAGTACATTAAGGGATGAATAATGGACACACATATACAGACACACACCAAACAGTTAGTGATGGGAAGATGATGACCGAAAGATAGATGGAGGAAAAATTTACAATGACCATTGAGAGATTGGTCAATATATATAAGATAGCATAATATAAGATGCTGGAGAGGGAAATCTTTTTCCTCTCAACTCTTATTGAATCTTATCATCATGAACGTGTGCATGTGGAAACATTTCTTCTAATTGACTGTGAAACTTCTCAATCAGATCGATACCTAAGCGTAATAATAATGATGAGCTTTCTCATCATTTGGTCACATCTTTTCCTCCACATTTCCATGCACAGGATCATTTTGTCCTCTCTCCTCTCTACCAGTATGCCTACGAAAGAAAAATGATGAGAAGGTTTTGATGATGGAATTGAGAATATCTGTGGGTCCATTATGAATAGGATAGAGAGAGAGAGAGAGAGAGAGAGAGAGAGAGAGAGAGAGAGAGAGAGAGAGGAAATTTTGCCATCGAACAGCATTGAGAGTGATGCTGGATTGCCGATACAATCTGGCTAACGGATTTTTCCGCTTTCCGTCATCAGGATCGGCAAGTGAGAGGAAAAGTCTTCTTTTGTGTGCATCCAATGAGTACGTCAGCAGGCCGGTAAGATGTTGTGGATGATGCTGGAAGTGTGGAAAAAGAAGGAGGAGAGAAATAGAAAGATGAGGATGCTTCATGAGTAGCCTGGATGATTGTAAGGGTACAGTTTTGCAGTGGAGAAGAGAGAGAAAGAGAGGGACAGAAGGACAAGCGGAAGCAATCGAGTCCATCCATTTCGTTTCATGAGGCAGACATAATAATTTGCTTTCTCGTCCTCTCTCCTAACATTTCTGCATCTTTCACGTTTCACTGGCATCGCATTTCCTATGTATTTCTGCATCCTTATTCTCATTCTCATCCTTTTCTCTCTCTCTTTCTCTCTCTCTCTCTCTCTCTCTCTCTCTCTCTCTCTCTCTCTTCAACCTCATCCCATCATCTCCCCTTCCACCCCATCAACCGGTTCATCATGCTTCCCTGTTGCTACATCCACAGCGAATCGCTATCGTTTCGCAAGCAATGAATTTTTTTCCATGTTAATGTGCTCATTATTTCCGCATCTTCATCTCCATGAAATTCACTTCATCTTCATGGATGCTGGGTGAGTGACTTTCGTGGTTATGGTGATGAAGAGAAGAAGCGAGAGAGAGAGAGAGAGAAAGAGAAGATAGACTAGGCAGAAAATTCAAGCTAGAAAGTAGCTCAAAATGTTGGCCTGTCAGCAATGCTTATTTCGATGAGTTATCCCATCAAAACATTCTCTCTCTCTCCCTTTTGATGCTTAATGGCCGATCAACATTAGCTATGCATTGGGAAGAGAGAGAGAGAGAGAGAGAGAGAGAGAGAGAGAGAGAGAGAGAGAGAGAGGACATTTGAGGAGGAAGAAGAAGGAGGAGAAGTGAAAGTGAATTGGAAATCTGGTCCAAATAAATGGCCATGGAATCACTGACATAGTTGACATGACCAAGTGATAATGAATATGGAATAGCTTCAATCATTGCCCATCATTTTGGTGGAAGGGGAATCAAGATTAAGTGATTTATGATAATAGAATTCGATCTACTACTACTACAGCTAGTGTATATGTATTTTCATCTTTCTCGTTTCTGGGTCATCGAATGTGAACATGATGTTCTGACCTTTTTCGCCACAAAAATTGACCATGTTGATCGTGTGAGCATAGATTTGATTTGTTTTGAATCGAAGTTCTTTCAAGTTTTCAATGATGATGAAAATTCACCATCGAAATCGGCTACTGGTGAAAGGTTCATTAGCTTGAACCAGCTTCATTAAAATAAACGAAAATTCAAGAGCTTATCTGATGCTTTCTTCTCGGAATACAAACCTGCACACCGATACACATCGTTAGCTATTCAACATTTATAATGACTTTTATGGTTTCTCATCACATCGAGGTTTCATTTGAAAAAGGAACAAGATAAGTATCGTGGAAAATTCAAATGTTTATCGAGATATTGTCTGATCAAATTATAAGATATTGAAATTTTTCTCAGCCAATTCGTACTGATTCAATATAAGATACAACCGATGTAGGGATGTAAAATCTCTCAACCAACTGTCCCAGAAGATGGAAGGTGACAGTGGAAGTGGGAGGAGGAGGTATGTCTCTGTGGAATTTCGTGAGGGAAGAGAAAGAGAGAGAGAGAGCTCTTCTTTCTTTTTATTCCTCTTCCATTCGAACCAGTCTCAACATACAGGTAGAGAGAGAAAGTCCCACAGATTAGTCTCATTAAAATCTTATACAGTTCTCAGGAGCCTGAGAGAGTGAATACTTTTACCTTATTGAAAAACATTCTTCCTCTTTCTTTTTCTTTCTCCTTCTCTCTCTTCCTCTTGTCGAGTTCTGAAGCTATGATGTGTTCCCATTGAATAACCTCACCTCACAGGACAACGGGAACCTCAGCTCTTCCTCGAGGCTTATGGTTTGCCTCGCCTGCCGATTTCTTGCCAATGATTCTGGGCCCATTCATGACAATACCGAGCGAGAATATTGCGGAAAAAGGAAGGGCGGCAAGTATGGAGAGAGAGAGAGAGAGAGAGAGAGAGAGAGAGAGAGAGAGAGAGAGAGAGAGAGAGAGAGAGAGAGAGAGAGAATCGTTCTCACAACGAGCTCGAGAGACAGATCTGATCAGCCTGAGAGAAGCTAACTGAGAGAAAGAGAGACTCATACGAGAAATGGATGTGAGGAGAGATCAAACCGAAAGCTAGCCAAAAGTCTTCCTCACTGAGTTCCTCTCTCAGTCCGATGGACGTTACCTCATTGGAGGTCCTTATAACGGACACAAGAGCCCAGCCGAATGTCCCATACCCAAAATTTATATTGACCAGAGAATAACAGCTCAGCAGCTTTCCATGTAGCTATCGTCGTAATTTTCCCAGTGTACATAGTTTTGTACGAAGGAGGATCTTTCTGATGTGCGTCTTTTTCTTATGGTTTCTCCTGTAACTTACCTTGAAGCTTCTAAAAAAATTCTCTCCACTCTACCCCCTCCCTCCCCCATTTGGTAAGAAATATCTTGTCTCTTTCCGGTGATTGCTGTGGTCAACTTCCGTTGGACCGCAAAACGTTCCAACGTTTGCACTAATTAATACTCACGGAAAACCAGTGTTCTGGAACGTTAACACTGTCCTGTGATTATTAAGGCTCCCCTCTCCATAGCTTTCCACACACAGGCGGGACACACCAAGTCACGAGAATTACAGTAAATATACAAATCAAAAAAATCTCAGATTGTTTGCTTTCTATTGTGGCCCATTGATTCCACCCACTGTTGGTCGCTACCAGAGAGATTAAGTGATTTAAACAGAGAGACAGAGAGAGAGAAAGAGAGAGAGAGAGATCCCCGAATTTCGGACATCCCATACTTTACTACCGCAAATTGTAGACCAAAAATGTCCCTACTCAGTTATTTTGGTAGAAAAGAATATGAATCAAGCAGTGAGGTTTCCTTTCTGAACCTGTGTTCAAATTTTTTGGCAAAAAAACGTGTATAGTTACCAAATGATCCAATATTATCATCTACACAAGGTACACAAGTCATAGAAGTTAGAGGGAAAAAAGATCTCTGTATTAACTAACTTATAAGAGAATAGTTATTAGGTTAACTTGATCATTTCGTATGTTTTGAGAAATTGATTCCCTAACTGATTGGGGAATAAAAGTGAAGAATTTTTCCAGGAATATAAAAAGATGAATTCGAAATCTATCTACATTGAATGATAATGGGACCATTCTTTGATCTTCACAAGGAATTCATGTGCCTCAGGCTGTTTGCTATTTTTCACCGGAACCAGGTTTGATCTTCATTCTGAAGAATTGAATGTACATATATACATGAATGTATACATGACGAAGTACGACCAGCTAGCTCTTCCAAGTATGAATAGATTTTTTCAACCAGAACGCACATTATTTGACACACTTCTTCGCCTTGCTGGGCTACCGAGCACACAGAATACAGAATTTAGAAAATAAGTGGAGAAAAAGATATGCTTAGTTGAAAAAAAAAATTTTCTCTACCTTCTTCTCTTTTGCCACCACGGAAAATGATAATACGTCCTGGGTGGAGTGTTTCTTTTTTCTCTCTCACATTAATGCACAGGGAATACCTCTACTGTGCCCAGGTACATACATACATATCTTGCCATACACTAACACCAAGGGACAATGTTTAGTGGACTTGAAACGATAACTTTTCGATTGTCAGTATATCATTTGCAAAACCGGTGCAAATTGGCTATATCAATGGTGTACATATCTTAAGCCCACTATTAGTGGTCACCATCAAGCGTGATCTTTATTGTGCCTTTTTTATGGGTATACATCGCAAAAGATGGAGAGAAAATTTCGTCACTTCATAGGAATCATGCAGCTGAAAAAATGCTGCCAAATATAAATCAATACCTATGAGTCTATGGTAAAAGTTTTTCAAAAGAAAAAGTAAAATAGCGTTGAAATGAGCAAGAAAATAAAATCAAATAAGTTAAAAATCATTCAATTTTTCTCTCATGAATGAATGTAGTCGATATGGTGGTGATGTATTTGTTCGATGATAATCTAATCTAATTTGATCGTGAAATAATATACATACATATTCACGCATTTAAGCGTTATGTAGTGGCAATCGAAGGCAATGTATGTTCATATATATGTAGCCACAGTTGTGTCAAAAATTGTGTATATATGTAGATCATCGAGAATGGTGAAGGAGGAGGAGGAATGAATGTTATATGTCAAAAAGAATGGCTCATGAATAAATGTTCAATCATTCATAGTAATCATATCTCTCGTTCTCTTTTGCCTTCTATCCATGGTAGGTTAACCATTTTGAGCTACTTAAGACAATTGAATTACGAAACAAATTCACTATATTCTATTCCAACAAGCCCCAAAATTGGCATCCTTCTAACCTCTATTGGCCTCCACAACCATATTGTATCCATCAAACGGAAAGTCAAATTTTATCCACTGACTTTTCAACCTCATCTCACTTGCATCTCATCACGTTCATCTTCCAACATGTCCACTTGATATCATTTAATCCACATCACCTCATCGCACATATACACTCTCTTTTCCCTTCTTCCGCTCCAGTGGATTTCTCAAAACTCCTCTTCATGCTCTCTGCTCATACCTTATTATCATTCCCACAGCATCCAACTCTGATGAGCATCCATACGAACCTCTCTCCCCTCATCCGCATCCTCTCTTTTTTCCTCTCTCTTTCTCTCATTTCCATCAGCTTTTTGCCCTCTTACACAATCTTCTATAAGCGCATCTCTCTCGCCTATCTCATCCGCAACATCTTCTCTCTCATCCAAACAAAATCCAGCTTCTCATCCTCGCTCTTATTCTCATCTTTTTTACGCTCATCTGCCACCCACTCGCGGCCTTAACCTTCTTGCCATCCTCTCTTATTTTTAATTTTCTTCTCATCCTCTTAATTCTCAATGTTGCCTCATACTCTCTCTCTCTCTCTCTCTCTCTCTCTCTCTCTCTCTCTC